>CAWUFW010021490.1:0-119341 GCA_963921515.1 Calotriton arnoldi | reverse complement strand
CCCATCATCACCTGTTTTTGGGAAACACACACAATGTATGTTATGTTTCTGCAGGCATCAATGGTTGACACACCTGACAGTTGTGACTGTGCCTCTGGGTGCGGGCCTGTACGTTGCATTGTCCTAAGTCGTCACAGTCAGGGGTTGATATTGGTGTGGCACATTGTCCTGCATTATTTGGGCATTTCTATGTATTTGTTGGGGTGTGAACATGGTCTGCATTGGTTGTATTTGGTTGACAGCCGGCCCTCCTTCCCACCCAGCCAGTCAGTTATCCCACCATAGACTGTGCTTGCATTGCAGGGAGTGGAAGTTGTCTCTCAGGATGTCAGTCAGTGGTGTCCTGCTGTTTGTTGGTGCACAGTTGCCAGCAGGGCCTTGTGCTCCCCACAGCAGTAGCCAGTGTCAGCCATCTTGTGAGTCCTTCTCCACTCCCTGTGATGTGAGCATGGTTCAGGGTGGTGTTGATGGGACAGTTGTGGGGGTGAGCTATGTCTGTGACTGTGACTCCCATCATGCTATTGCCTCCACCCCACTTCCCAGCATTCCCATACTTACTTGCTTTTGTGGGGAGTTCAGTGTGTGTGGGTGTGAGGGCAATGGCAAGATGGCTGACAGTGGTGTCCTGCTGTTGGTTGGTGTGCAGTTCCCAGCGTGCCCTTGTGCTCCCCACAGCAGTAGCCAGTGTCAGCCATCTTGTGTGTCCTTATCCACTCCCTGTGATGTGAGCATGGTTCAGGGTGGTGTTGATGGGCCAGTTGTGAGGCTGAGCAATATCTGTGACTACCACTCCCATCATGCTATTGCCTCCACCCCCCTTCCCAGCATGCCCATGCTTCCTTCCTTTTGACTCTGCTTCCCTGTGGGGTGGGCTGCCTGTGCTGACAGGATGGCTGGGAGTGTTGTCCTGGCAGTTGTTTGGCTGAAAGTCCTATGAGTGTCCCTGTGCTTCACACGACATAACCCAGGGTGGAGGTTCTTTGTGGGACCTTGAGTTAGGATGTGTGGCATTGCATTCTCCCAGGTGGGTTATGTGGAGTATGTGTTGAGGGTGTGTGTGAGGGGAGGTGCTTGTGACTATGGTCAGTGGTGCGAGTCCTCCTTCCCACCCAGCCAGCCAGATATCCCACCATGGAACGTGCTTCCATTGCAGGGAGTGGAAGTTGTCTCTCAGGATGTCAGTCAGTGGTGTCCTGCTGTTTGTTGGTGCACAGTTGCCAGCAGGGCCTTGTGCTCCCACAGCAGTTGCCAGTGTCAGCCATCTTGTGAGTCCTTCTCCACTCCCTGTGATGTGGGCATGGTTCATGGTGGTGTTGATGGGACAGTTGTGGGGGGGGCAATATGTGTGACTACGACTCCCATGATGCTATTGGCTACACTGACTAGGCCTGCATACACAGAATTCCTTCCTTTCAGTGGTCTTCACTGTGTGTTGGTGTTGTTGTGGTGGCTACATGTCTGGATGTGTTTGTTAGTTCTATTTGTGCCACTGCCTAGCTGTAGTTGTAGTTGTGTTTGTACATGTGATGGCACGGTTGAGTGTAACTTTGAGATGGCATGTGTTGTGTTTCTCTGACTGACATACACATTTTGGGATGATTCTGTTCTGGTTGCTGTGTAATTGCTATGAGTGCATGGTTTGACTCTCCCTTGACAGTGATGTGTGTGTGTATTGTGGCAGAATATTGTGTACATTTGTTGTGTACTCACCAGGCTCTGGGATGTTCTCCTAGTCCATATACGCTCACTGGCGGAAGGATGGCCCGCACCTTCTCCTCCCAGGGCCTGAGGTATACTGGCTTGGCAGGAGGGCCACTGCCGGTGTATTGGCTCAGGAGGTAGTCTTTCTTGAGCAGGTCCCGTACCCTCCTGCGCACGTCATACCACCTGTTCTGGATGTCGGTCTTTGTGCGCAGACATGGTGATTGTGCGTTCACCCTGTTGATGATCCTCTCCCACATCTTGGTTTTCTGGGAGATGGGTGTCTGTTGGACCAGTGTGCCAAACAGCTGTGGCTCTACCCTGAGGATCTCGTCTACCATGACTTCCAATTCACAATCTAGGAACTTGTGATTCTTCTTGGGGGGCATGGTGATGGGTGGTGATGGTGAGTGATGTGTGTGTTGGTGTGCAGGTGAGGGTGTGTGAGTGTGTGTTTTGCTGGGTGTATGTGAGGTAGGTATTTGTTGGTGTGCTGATGGTGTGTGGCTTGAGTGAGGGATGAGCTGTGGGTGTGTGGTTGCTGTCTGTTGGGTGCTGGCAGTGGAATGGCATTTGCAAAGGATCATGGTTGGGATTTGTGTCCTTTATATGGGTGGAGTTGTGGGTGTGTCTTTGTTCTCTGTCCCCACCCCCACAGTATTTATTGGCTTTGTAATATCTTGTTTGGCCTTTTTTGTGTCATTTTTCCTTTGTACTGTCTGTGCATGTTGGAAACGTTCTTGTGACCGAGTTGGACCCTGCATTTGTCTCGTACGGTGTTCTCCGTTTCGCTCACGCTGTGTTTGTGCAGTTTTCTATGCTGCGTACGCGTCGGTCGCGGTGTTTTGTGTTACTTCGGCTCGGTTTTGTATGCGTGTCGGTCGTACGGCTTGTCCTCCGTCCGACTCGGTCGTGGTTTTCGCGCCTTGCATCGTACTTTGCGGTTTGGAGTTCGCGTGTACGTTTCGGTCGGATTTGTTCCGGGTGCGTGTCGGTCGGTTCGATTCGCGTGTTTTTCCGGCCGTATTGCTGTTTTCCGTGCGGCTCGGTCGTTCGGCTTGGGTTCGGTACGTGTCGGTCGGATTTTGCACGCTTTGCATCGTACTTGGCGTGTCGGGCGCCACAGGTACGTGTCGGTCGGAATAAATTCCGGCTCCGACTCGGTCGGTGCTTTTTCCGGCCCGAATCGGAATCGACCCCTTAGCGTGAAAGAGGTGGGCAATGGGTGTTGCGGTGGGCGTTCCGCCGCAACACCCATTGTGTTGCGGCGGCGGCCCCTATTTACAAGGGTGGCGTAAATAGGAGGCAGCGCCAAAGTTAAGACCAGGGAAAACCTGGTCTTAATATGGCAAAAAGAGGAGAAATGCTTAATTTCTCCTTGTTTTTGCTGTTTCTATGCGTGCTTGATTGATGAATGATTGTTCATGTGCAGGAAGGTGTTCGTTCCTGCACATAAACAATTATTTAAAAAATGACGATTTGCAGCTTCTATTTGTGTTACAAATCGCCATTCTGGATTGTTTATGTACAGGGAGGGACATCTTCCTGCACATGAACAATCATTCCCCCAAAGGAAGACACCCTTGCACCATGGTGCAACGGTGCCTGCGTTGGCGCTAGGCAGCTAGATTTAGTCCCAGCGCTAGGAGAAACACAAGGGTGCGCTGCATTATTGTAAATACGGCGCATCCCTGCATTTTCAGAATGGCGGAGCGTGGAATTAATAATGTTTGCTTAACACCACGCTTCGTCATTCTGTTGTAAATATGCACCTCTATTTCTTCTGAGGCTCTAACTGGGCAAAGCCTGACCCTGTACCAAGTAGGAGCAGCGCTTATTGTAAAAGAATATGTGCTTGGGCCCAAAGTTTTCCTCAGAAGCTCGGGGCTGCCGCTATTGAATGTTGGCGGTCCGGTTGCGTAGTCTTGATTCACCCTCACACACTCTCTACCCCTTTATCTCACTCTTGCAGGCTCTTTTTCATCCCTGCTTTCTCCCTTTACCACATTTTTTCCACTTTTTTCTTCCTCCTTCTTTCGTCCTTGTGTGTATTTGCTCTGCCTCAAATTCTGATGAGAAAAAAATAAGTGCCAGTCCCCAAAAATGACTGCCAGTGGGCCCAACCGGCAACCCTTAAATGAAGCATTGTGATGGAGTGTAGGCATTGAAGGCAGAGAGAAGTATGCGTGGTGTAGGTGTAGCGTGGATGGAGAATAGATGAATAGACTGAAAGAGAAGAGATAGTGGCACAGGGTTGTGAAAGTGCAGGGGTTATCCAGGGTATATGTGAGGGGGTTGTGGAGTGGTGTTGGTCTGGTGACTTGGCACACCGTGCACGACAGGCAGGAGATAAATAGCCGAGGCAGGTTACAGACAGGTATTCGGCTGAAACAGAAACATTGGTCGATGCCATTACTAGCCTCTTTCCAAGAGTCCAATTTAGTTATAATTAAACTGAAATTAGGTATGCAGAGACAATGAATGGAGCTGTCACTCTCTAAATGTAAGGACAGCACTTGGAGAGCGTCTTCATTAATCTCGCTTAGGCAAGGCATGGACAAGCAACAACCAGAGGACCAGGGCTGGGGCTAACAGGCCACCCTGGCATGCGAGGGAATAGAGGGAATAGAGACGAGGCAGGACGGAGGAAACTGAGGAAGAACAGAGGGGAGGACAAAGAACAAGAAAAAAAGAAGGTAAGCTACAAAGTGAAGGAGAAAGAGGAAATAAGTAAGAGAGTGGGGAAGAAAGAAAGAAAGAAAGGAATAAGGGAGAAAGAAGGAGAAAGTGAAGAGACAAAAGCACTGAAAAGAAAGTAAAAAGGATAGCAAGTGAGAGAGAAAGGAAGAGAGTGAAGAAGACCGAGTGAAATAGATGGGGAGTTGAGAGAGAATGAAAGACGGCATGAAAACTGGTGAAAAGAAAATAAGAACGATAGCAAGTGAGGATAAAAGACAGAGTGAAAACAGAGATGGGAAGATAGGAAGTGAGGGAGAAAGGGGATGCAAAGAAAAAAAGATTGAAAAGAAAATAGGTTGGGGGCCCCTAAAATAATAATGAACTGAAATTTTGTATATGAAAACAATGCTGATATTAACGTCTAGGTTTTCTTTTACCCCAATGTCTATTTTATCTCCAAGAAATCTTTCTGAATAATCGTCTGTAAAAGTAATATTTAATTGAAAACACTGTGAAAGAAAGTAAGGCTGCTACTAAATGTATACGTTTTTACCCATATGCTTATTTTATCACTATGAAATCTCTCTGAATAATTGTTTGTATATGAATTTATTTATGTGCCCTTCCAAAAATATCTTAATAAAAATATTTTTTTTTAAAAAGAAAAGAAAATAGGAAAGATAGAGAGTGAGAGAGAACGAAATACAGCGAGTAAGAAGAAAATGGGAATCAGAAAGAAATAATGAAAGAAATGAAGGAAAAAGGGAATGAAGAATAAAAAAATGAAGGAAAGAAGCAGCAAAAGAAAGGCAGATAGAAATAAAGGACTAAAGGAAAAAGCACAAAAGAAAGAAATAAAGTAAGCTAGAAAGAAAGGGACGAAGAACAAAAGACCAAAATAGAGAAACCAAATAGGCAATAAAAAAATAAAGAGAGAAGAAAATGAAGAAAGGGTAAAGTACACAAGCAAGAAAATAGAATAAAGAAGGAAGGAAGAAAGAAAAGAAAAGAATAAAGAAAGGATAAATCAAATTAACATAGGAAATACAAGCATTGGCAAAACCAATAGGTCTCGCCGAGGCAAGAGCTATTGTTTTAGCCATGTTGTACACCAGCGTGGTAGCTTTTTCA
The DNA here is from genome assembly GCA_963921515.1 of Calotriton arnoldi. Taxonomy (NCBI): domain Eukaryota; kingdom Metazoa; phylum Chordata; class Amphibia; order Caudata; family Salamandridae; genus Calotriton; species Calotriton arnoldi. The sequence goes on along the minus strand of CAWUFW010021490.1, from coordinate 113,830 downwards.
GCATAGCTAAAAGTTTGTGGGGTAAAGGAGAGTGGCGTGGAGTGGAGTGTCGTAAAGTGGAGTAGAGTGCCATGGAGTGGCGTGGAGTGGTGTAGAGTACAATTCAGGGGGGGGGCTCCCTTATTAGGGCATCGGGACGTTGCCTCCCTGTATTTGGCCCCCCCAACCCCTGAATTTAATGTAAATAAATGTACTCTCTTAAATGTTTTAGCTTCCAGCTGCAGATGCTGGACATTAATTTTTTTTATCAGCTACGGGCTGGGTTGCTTGTATTGGAATGAGTAAGTGGGGCTTGAAAATAATTGACATGCAATCAGGAATACAGGCCCACTTCAACTCAACGACACACTTCAAAGTGTGCATGTCAGGTTGGCCAACGGCCTTTCTGTGACCAGCCCAACATGCGCACTAGACTGACTTCTCATTACCTGTGCATAGTGAGTGGGGGGGTCCCAGCCGCAGGCCCCTGCACTCAGAATGAGCGCTGGGTTCACCTGCTCGATCCAGTACTGGCACTGCTCTCAGCAAGGGAGCAGTGTCTGGATTGGCCAGGACTCGCAGTTAGGCCTGGTCCTGCACATGAGGCAGCGGGGGGGTGGGGTAGTTCAGGTCCATGGATCACATGGCTAATAACTGCACTGCTCTATTATGAAGCCGTGCAGTGATTTCCATTCTGTCCCCTGCTGTCTTCCCTCCCCCTCTCTGCCTCTCTGTGTGCAGCGTCACTAACAGCATTGCAGGAGAGGGAGTGGTGGAGACGGGTCGTTGTGGTTCCAGGCAAGTGTCTTCTTGGCAAGAAGACAGTTCTCTGAGACGGCGCGAGACTCCCACCATGGTGTAAAAACTGTAGGAGGTAATTGATAAGATATACTTCTCTGAGGCTGTTTGTGAATTTTTTTAACTCAAGATGAAAATGTTTTTTGCATGTAGTATAAGTATTATGTTACTATTGTAGAGATGAAGAAGCCCGATTATCAGAAAGCTAGCCCGTGTGCTAGTTAGAGCTTTTAGTCTCGGTCTGACATGCTGTCATTAATAATATCTTCAGGCTTTGCTACCTGCAACTAACTCACATTGGTCATTTTGATTAGACTGACTGTGCGTGGCATAATGGCATTTTGTGGGCAGTGCAGTCCAGATTGTGGGGATATAGTATGTTTATTAAGTGGCATGACATCCCCAAGTTTAATTGTTCTTTTTTTAAAAGGGGTATCGAAAGCTCTCCCCTGCTGTTTTATGAATAACAATTAATTACTGCGTCACACAGTCCACAACGACTTACAAAATGGCGGCAAAGAAGGGCCGGCCTTGCTGCAAAATGCCATCTCACGAAATAATCAGACGGTAAACTCAAGCTCAGAGCGGGCCTCAGATACTCGCCAATCCAAAGTTAAGCTGCATCGTAGTAAAAAATCAATTACAGTATTTCAAATACCAAGAATAAGGATGTTTCTGTTTTTCTCTACTGCACTCACTTCACCAAGTGTTCTGTCTGTGTTTGTCCAAAAAAGTAAGTAAGGATCGGGAGTCAGATCGATCTGTAAAAATAACTGCAGTGAAATAGCGTTTCGCAACTAGTATGTCACTACGTGCTGTGTGTAGTCTTGCATTATGTGACACTGACCCTCAGCTCAGGCCTGTCACGGTTAATCACAGGTTAACTTAAGCTCGGAGCGGGCCTCAGAGACTCTCGCCTTTGTAAAGTTCCATCATTTAAAAAAATAAAATATCTCAGGTAACGATCTTTCTGTTTTCTTACTGCACTGTAGTGCCCCAAGTGTTCTCTGTGTGTGTTGGTCTTGGCCGAAAGGCAGCAGTGTAAAATTATTGCGTTTCGAGATTCTGATCGGTGTCTAATAGCAACTAGCATGTGATGTGCTGCCTGTGTGTAGTGTTGTTGAATTATATGACCCTCAGCTCAGGCCTGCCCCTAAATGAAAAGCCATAGTCACAGGGAAGGCAAGCAATGCAATCATAAGAGCAGTGCATGTAGCGCTACCGCCTCATGGCACATATTTAAAAAAAATCAACAATGTTGTGCACACTACCGTCTCACCAAGGATATCTATGTTTCTGTTTAACCTTGCACACTACCACTATACTGCCCTGCAGTGCCCAATGTATTCTTTGTGTTATTGTCCCGGCCGAAAGGCAGCAGTGTGAGATGATTAAGTGTCGGGATTCAGATCGGTGTGTATAACTGCAGTGAAATAGTATTTAATAACTAGCATGTGAGGTGCTACCTGTGTGTAGTGTCGTTGAATTATGTGACCCTCAGCTCAGGCCTGCCCCTGAATGAAAAGCCATAAGCACAGCAGGCAAGGCAAGCAATGAAGGCAATACTAAGAGCAGCTCGTGGAGCGCTGCTTGCGCACGCATTAAAAAAATCAGCAATGTTGTTGTTGATATTGTGGCAATGTATGTAGATTGTCTGTGTGATGTGGCATCAAAGGAAAGATGCCAGGGCTAATTCCTTCACCAAAGTAGTTTAAAGGTCTGTGTTTAAGTCTTGACAAATGGATTAAGTCTGAATAAAACTACAGAAAACAGGCACTTCTGTCCAAATTTAAGTAATAAATACAAACCATTTGTCAGCACATAAACACAGGGCCTGGTAACAGATGGCAGGACATATGGCCTCGGGCTGTAGTCTGCTCTGTGTAAACAGTGGGAAAGTAAATCCATTATCATATGAAATTAATCTCTTTATTGGTGTCATCATAACTACAGGTTGTTATAAAGAGAAGGAAGGCTCCTAAAATTCAGTTTAATACATATGTAGTTACAACTTGTTAACATTTTGCTCAAAACATAATGTACATTTTAATTTTGCAAAACCCATGTGTTTGCTTTTTATTACATAATCATTATGGTTAGAAGATTTTCAGCTTTAATTACCAACCGAATGCAGTGCAGAGACAACCCTTTGTCCAGGTCAGATAATTACAAACCTTGCTTGTCGCATTGTACAATTTGAATTTATAAACTACACTAACCGTTGAACAATATATATGGAGTATCTTTATGTGTTTCAATATTTTAAGTTTCATTTTCACAATTGCTTTATAAACCTTCTTTCTTGGTTTCTCAAATTTGCTTGAAAATGCACCATTTGTCCTCTTTTAAAAAAAGAATTCCCAGGTGATGAATCCACCACCCCCCCAAAAAAAAACATTGTATGACAGTCGGGCTCACTCACTTGCCAAGTGGCACTCAATACCAACTTTTTACTCCCCATCCATTTTCAAATGTCACCAGCCGCCACTGGTACAATTGAGTGATGTGAAGTGAAGTAGAGTATCATGGAGTGGCATGGAGTGTTGGGGAATGTCATGGAGGGAGCAGAGTGTCATAGAGTGGAAGGGTGTAGAGTGGAGTAGAGGTGAGTGGTATAGAGTGTTGTAGAGTGGAGTGGCATAAAGTGTTGTGAAATGGTGTAGAATGCAAAAAGACCAATTGATGGACAGAATGGTGAACAAAGTCATACATTGACCCCAGTACAAAGATCGGGGCCTAATTCCATTGTTTTTTTACTCCCCATGCCATTCCAGTTTAGACCCAGCCATGTGCAAACCAGTCTTGACCCTGTTCCCCATGGGAACAGTCCAGCCTGAACTGCCAAGCCAGGTCCTCCCTGGACTGGAAACAAGCATCCTAGGACCGGTTTCGGAGTTTCACCCCTCATCAGCCAGGCTAGCTTGACTCCAGTGGCATAGAGAGCACGGGACCCACGTCTGGGCATACCCGCCCCACTTGGGGTGACAAATGCGAAAAGAACAATTGATGGACAGAATGCTGAAAAAGACTGATTTGCATATGGCGGGGTCCAAACTGGGGTGGCGTGGTGAGCAAAAGCACGATGGATGAAACCCAGATCTTTGTGACTGGGGGTGAATGTTTGCATTGTTTAGCATTCCGTCCATCATTTGTTTCTTTTGCATTTGTCCCCCTAAGTGGGAAGGATATGCCCAGACGTGGGTCCCATGCTCACTGCACCACTCAATTCAAGCTAGCCTGGCTGATGAGTGGTGATGCCCCAAAACTGGTCCCAGTATGCTTGTTTCTGGTCCACGGAGGACCTGGCTTGGAAGTTCGGGCTGGAGTGCTCCCATGAGGAATAGGGTCAAGACTGATTTGCATATGGCGGGGTCCAAACTGGGGTGACGTGGTGAGCAAAAGAACGATAGATATAATTCAGATCTTTGTGACTGGGGTGAATGTTTGAATTGTTCAGCATTCCGTCCATCATTTGTTTCTTTTGCATTTGTCGCCCTAAGTGGGAAGGGTATGTCCAGATGTGGGTCCTGTGCCACTGGATTCAAGCTAGTCTGGCTGATATGGGGTGATGCCTCGAAACCAGTCCCAGGATGCTTCTTTCTGCTCCAGGGAGGACCTGGCTTGGCAGTTCGAGCTGGACTGTTCCCATGAGGAACAGGGTCAAGACTGATTTGCAAATGGCGGGGTCCAAACTGGGGTCGTGTGGTGAGCAAAAGAACGATGGACTAAACCCAGATCTTTGTGACTGGGGGTGAATGTTTGCATTGTTCAGCATTCTGTACATCATTTGTTTCTTTTGCATTTGTCGCCCTAAATGGGAAGGTTATGCCAAGACATGGGTCCCGTGCTCACTGCGCCATTGGATTCAAGCTAGCCTGGATGATGAGGGGTGATGCCCTGAAACCGGTCCCAGGATGCTTGTTTCTGGTCCAGGGAGGACCTGGCTTTGCAGTTCGGTCTGGACTGTTCCCTTGAGGAACAGGGTCGAGACTGATTTGCATATGGCGGGGTCCAGACTGAGGTGGCGTGGTGAGCAAAATAACGATGGATTAAACCCAGATCTTTGTGACTGGGGGTGAATGTTTGCATTGTTCAGCATTCCATCCATCATTTGTTTCTTTTGCAGTGGAATGGTGTAGAGCAGAGTGGAGTGGCCTGGAGGGATTTGCGTCGATTGGAGTAGAGTGTTGGAGAGGAGAGTGGCATAGAGTGGCGTAGATTGTCATAGAGTGGTGTGGCAGTGAATTGAATAGTATAGGAGTGGAGTGACATAGAGTGTCAGAGTGGAGTAGCATAGAGTGGAGTGAGTGGAGTAGCATAGAGTAGAGTGAGTGGAGTAGCATAGAGTGGAGTGGAGTGGCATGGAGTGGAGTAGAGTGTCATAAAATAGAGTGGAGTAAAGTGGCACGGAGTGGCATAGATGGAGTTGTGTAGAGTGGAGTAGTGTTGTAGAGTGGAGTAGAGTGTTGTAGAGTGAAGTAGAGTGTTGTAGAGTGGAGTGGCATAGACTAGAGTAGAGTGGAGTAGAGTTTAATGAAATAGATTATCATAAAGTATCATAGAGTATTGTGTCGTAGAATGGAGTAGAGTAGCCTAGCATGATGTGGCATAAAGAACAGTGGTGCAGAGTAGATTGGCATAGAGTGCAGTAGCGTAGAATGCATTGGTTTTGAGCAAAGTGGTGTAGAGTTCATTTGCATAGAGTGCAGTGACGTGGCGAAGAGTGCAGTGGAATAGAGGCAGTGGCATAGAGTAGATTATTTCAGAGTAGAGTGAAGTAGCGTAGAGTGGAGTGGTTCAGGGTAGAGTGGAGTGGTGCAGGGTAGAGTGCAGTGGTGTAGAGTAGAGTGGCACAGAGTGGACAGGTGTAGAGTAGAGTGGCATACAGTGCAGTTGCGTAGAGTGGTGTAGAGTGCAGCGGCGTGGAGTTCAGTGGTGCAGAATAGTCAAAATGGCATGGAGTGATGCAGAGTGTAGTGGTGTAGAGTGCATTGGTGAAGATTGCAGTAGTGTGGCATAGAGTTTAGTGATGCAGAGTAAAGTGCAGTGCTATAGAGTAAAGAGGCACAGAGTAGAGTGGCATAGAGTAGAGTGACAAAGTTCAGAGGTAGAGAGTGTAGTGTTGCAGAGTAGACTTTTATAAATAGCAGTGGTGTACACTACATTGGTGTACAGTGCATTGGTGTGGAGTGAAGTGGCGCAGAGTAGAGTGGCGTAGAGAGCTGTGGTGTAGTATATAGTAGTGCAGAGTAGAATAGAGTGGCATAGAGTACAATGTTATGCTATAAATTTTGTAAAGCGCATGGCTGTCCTGGCAATGGGACGTCCCAGCGCTGGCAGCAGAGAGAGGAGGGTGAGAGAGGAAACTCACGGACAGCAAAAGAGCCAGGTTTTCACCACCCCTCTAAAGGACAGGTGGTTGGGGATTCTTCTGATGGAAAGAGGCAAGGAATTCCAGAGGACCGGTGCGAGCACTTTAAATAAACGACCTCCGGCTCTGGATCTGCGAAACCGCGGAACTCTCGCCAGATGGAGATCGGCCGAGTGTAGAGCACGCGTCTGGATATAGGGAAGGCATAGATCGCTCAGAATCACTGGGCCCGAGCCAGAGAGAGTCTTGTGAGTGAAGCAAAGCGCTTTAAATTGGATTCTCTGCTCTATAGGCAACCAGTGAAGTCGGCGTAGAAGGCCGGAGACCGAGCAGTACCTGGGGAGGGCAAACAGTGTGCGGGCTGCGGCATTCTGGGTGCCCTGTAACCTTTTGGTCACAAACTTTTTGGAACCAAGGAGCTGAGCATTACAGTAGTCCAGCCTAGCTAAGAAAATAGCTTGAACAATCAGCTGGCAAGTGTGGGGATCAAAGAAGCCTAGTATGGGTTTTAGGCCCCGGAGCAAGCCGAAACAAGTTCCTGTAACAGATTTAGCATGATCTTCGAAGGTAAGGTCGCTATCGACCCAGACGTCTAGATTTTCTTACAACAGTTTTTGGCAGAGGGGGAGCGCCAAGCTCTGGGGGCCACAAATTACTGCCCCAGAGATGGGAGTCTCTGCCAAGAAGGAGGATCTCAGATTTGGTAGAGTTCAGTTGAAGACAATTGTCCTTCATCCAGGCAGAGATGGCGGTCAAGTCCTCCTGAAATTTAGAGGCATCTTGACTAGGGTCATTGGTGAAAGAAAGCACCAACTGCGGGTCATCCGCATATGACACCAGGGAAATGTTACGGGCTCTGGCCGGCAGAGCCAGCAGCCGGATGTACACATTGAACAAGGTAGGGCTCAATGCTGAACCCAGGGGGACGCCACAGCGTAGGAAATGTGTGAGGGAGTGGAAAGGCGGAGCGATGACTTGAAAGGTCCTGTTAGTCAAAAAAGAAGTGAACCAGGCGAGGGCTTTATCAGTGATATCGATGTCCCGCAGCCGAAAAAGCTGGATGTTATGGGAGACTGTATCGAAGGCGGCACTGAGATCGAGTAAAATCAGTGCTGAGGTCCTGCCTTCATCCAGGGAGGCTCTGAGTTGCTCAGTGACCGCCCGTAAAGCTCAGTACTATGGCGGGGTTAAAAGCCATTTTGGGCGGGGTATATTATGGAATAGGAATCCAGGTACTGAGTCAGGATGGTGTTCACATGGGATTCTGTGATTTTGGCTAAGAAAGGGAGCAAAGAAATCGGGCTGTAATTCTCTGGTCTGGAGTCATCTAGAGACAGCTTTTTCAATAGGGGGATCACTTTAGCATGTTTCCAGGTTTGCGGAGTCACTGCCGAGGATAGGGATAGATTAATAAGTTCCAGGCAGCTGAGTAGAAGACAGTCTAGGAACTTTATGAAGAGGTCGGGTTTTAAAGGGTCGTCTGGAGATCCGGACTTTACCTTAGTAAGCAGAGCCTGAAGGCATTTGTTGGTAATCGAAGGAAGGGCTGGGAGGGAATAGTTCTCAGTGCCTATGGGGTGGCCTTCCAAGCAGTCCAGGACTGTCCTCTCAGGTCAAAGACTGTTTTAGGTACCCTCGACCTTAGTCCTAAAGTAAATGGCCAATACCTCACATTGTGCATTGGACGTTATAGTGTTTTCAAGGGCCAGAGGGGATTTCACCATATCCTTTAAGAGAGAAAAGATCATTTTAGAGGGGTTGTTGCTAGTATTGATTTTATTGGCAAAGTAGGCAGCGCGGGACTTCCGAACCAATTTGTGGTAGGCTTTGATGGCAGTTCTCTATTGGGCTTTAGTAGTGCAGTGGTGTAAAGTGTTGCAGAGTGGAGTATAGTGGCATAGAGTGCAGTGATGCAGAGTAGACTGGCATAGAGTTCATTGGTTTTGAGTAAAGTGGTGCAGAGTGCATTGGCGTAGAGTGTAGTGGTGCAGAGTAGAGTGCAATGGCACTGAGTGCAGTGGTGTAGAGTAGACTGTTTCAAAGTAGGGTGGGGTGGTTCACGGTAGAGTAGAATGGCGTAGAGTGCAGAGTAGATAGAGTGGCAAAGAGTGGATTGGCATAGAGTGCACTAGCGTACAGTAGAATAGTACAGAGTAGAGTGCATTTGCGTGGAGTGCAGTGGCTTTGAGTGCTGGGATGCAGTTTAGAGTGGTATAGAGTGGAGTGCTGCAGAGTGGAGTGGTGTAGAGTGCAGTGGCGTAGAGTGCAGTAGTGCATAGTAGAATAGTATGGGGTACAGTGCATTGGCATAGAGTAGAGTGGTGTAGAGTAGAGAGGTGCAGAGTGAAGTGGGATAGAGTGGAGTGGTGCAGAGTAGAGTGCAGTGACGCTTTGTGGAGAGGAGTGGAGTGGCGTAGTGTGGAATGGTGCAGAGTAGAGTGGAGTGGGGTAGAATGGAATATGCATGATAAGGTAGCACTCGTTATATTTCGAGCTGGTAGGTGTTCCATGGATGGAACATGGGCGTTCCTGTGCATCCACCCATTGATTTGACTCAGTTCCAGATTTACAAATGTTTGTAAACCTGGGATAGCATCAAATCGGGACACCTCCCTGGAAGATAACGCAACAAGGATTTTTTTTTTCTTCTCGTTATTTCTTCTTTGGATTGTTTATGTGCTGGTAGGTAAACCTTCCTGCACAAAAACAATTCTGCCCGTAACGCAGGCACCCTTGCACTATGGTGCAGGAGTGTCTGCATTGGCGCTAGACAGCACAAAGTGCGCCAGCATGAGAGAGCAGAAATGCTCCATATCTTTGTAAACATGGAGCATTTCTGCTCTCTCCCTTTCAGGCAATGCAGCACAGCAAGGAAACATGCTGCACTGTATCAAGTAGAATAATAGTAAATGTGCCCTTCCCTGTACGGTTTCCGTCATTTTAACTTCAGATGTCTCAATTTCTTTTTTCAGTCAGAAGTGTAGAGGGAAACCAAGTGCATGACATGTATTTAGGTTATATTAATTTAGATTCCGTGGATGCGATAGCATCTAGTGAGGTAGTTAAAGGGGGTTCTTGAGAAAACCTTGGCAGAAAGGCAAACAGATGTTCTTCTATAGAAACTGTATCAGCATGTGATGCCTCTTGAATGAGTTATTTCTCCCCTCTCAGGTGTTTAGCCGATGCTATGTTATGTTAGATTACATTTATAGAGCGCCTATCACCGGAGGGTCTCTAAGCGCTTCAACATAAATCAGAGGTCCAGAATCCCTACATGCAGCTGTCCACAACCCACAGCAGAGTAAGCTTATCTAAACGCCTCTGTAAAGAGAAGGGTTTTAAGTCTCCTCCTAAATAGTAGTAGCCTGGTTTCCTTACGCATATCGTCAGGTAGTTTATTCCAAATCTGGGGGACAGTGACAGAGAATGCCCGGCCCCCTAGGGTCGTTCTGTTAAAACGTGGACAGGCTAACAGACGAGAATCTGATGACCGGAGAATGCGACCGGGCACATAGGGCCTAAGGCGGTCTTTGATGTATTTGGGTGCCTCTCCAAATGGGACTTATGCACAATGCACAGCCCCTTGAATTTAACCCTTTGCTTGATGGGGAGCCAGTGTAACTGCTGCAGCAAGGGGGCAGCATGGGCTCTTCTTGGCAACTTAAAAATCAGCCTTGCCGATCATTCATGACCACTTGTAGCTTCCCCAGAAGTATATCGGGAAGCCCAATGTAGACTGCATTGCCATAATCTAAGCGTGACAAGATGCTCAGCAAATGGTGTTGCAAAAGCTCCAGTGAGTTCAAACGCATACTTCATGGAGTGAGTACGAGTGTCCAGAGCTGTTTGACGCTGTTGTTCCATCCTACTTTATTTACTTATTTTCCCAGCACGTTCTTTCTGTTCAATTTCACCTAGTGGCCTCTCACTCAAGGCACCACCAAAATGTCAGCTCTAGAAGAATAACTAGGAAGGATTCTGGACAGTGCTGATGTTAGAAGTACTAAGCGTTCTTCTTCTTTTAGCCCAAGTGAGACTCCTCCCTTGACTAATGTGTGCCTGTCTAGATGGTGGTCGTGATAAGCAGCACAGTCTTTGTACTGCACCTGGGGTCGGGTCTACCCACTCATGTAAAAATCCATGCAATCAATCACTCGGTTACAGAATCCTTTCACTCCTAAGTGTGTAGTGAGGTACATTTATTAAATAACTGAGGTCTTTCTTAGGGGGCGACTGAGTGAGGTATTCTGGCGTCCATGTGTCCCAAATCCTGTTTTTATTCTCTGCCCCTGGAACCATGCCCATACGATGCTCCTCTGAAGCCTCTGATGCAAACTAAAGATGCCACATTAGTGAGTATGGACTCCCGGGGACCAAGATTCAGAACTAGGACTCTGTGTCCATGAAGGTCTCTTTGTTGTCACTTAAGAGGTCTCCCAGAACTCATGGGCTGAGGCAGCAGGTACCTCTAGAGAGCCAAGAAAACTGAGTCATCTTCAAACTAGACCCCACGCCCTAAAGTGGTTTAGTTCAATAGAGACTTTAGATTTTCAATCTTATACACTTTCCCTCTCGTTTTGTTATAATGTGTTTTTAAAGAGTTACCAGTTTTAAAATAATACCTCAATTAATCAATTGTGTTATACTTTTTCTAGTCTTATACTTTATACCATTTTCCAGAGTTGGACGAGACTTCTCAGCCAGAGTTACCCAAAAATGTCAAGGAGGCTAAAGATTGAGGGGCAGATGTATTACTTTTAATGCAATGCTACGTAGCACAGGGGGAATAAGGAAGCAGTGCAGAGCCATATTCATTAAAAATGGCCGGTGCTGCTGTTATCCCCTGTGATGAAGCACAATGAAGGCCTGCCTTGTATCACGCACTGTCTTTGAACTTTGGTTAGGAGATGTGTGCATGCTATCTAGCATAGGATTTGCACTGGAAGCATGCTCTTACATTACAACATCCTATGACTAGACAAATTGTGAAACATTACACATACTGTATGTGTGCTGTAGCAGGAGCGGTTCCTCCATTGGGGCTCAGGGGCTGCACTCCTCTGAAATTCCTACACATTTACATAAAAACATATTAAATAGATTTATTTATTTAGAGACACGATCGTATCTCTAAATAAATCGATGTATTTAAGTTTGGGCTGTCTGTTTCAGGCTGCCTGCCCCGCCTCGCTCTGAAGCAGGATCAAGCTAACCTCCCCCACTGTGACACCCCAGGCCCTCACTGCAGATTGCTAGTTCCGTTAGAAGTGGAGCTGCTGTATCTGTTCCCCCATGAAATGGATCCAAATAACGAGGAGGGTTTTTGTTCCCTTGCGAAGTTGATCCATGCGAAGTTGATCCAAATATCTGAGTCAAGCAAGGCGATTAATATGTGCTTACATTGGAGAGTTCTCTGATGTATGACATTAAAACTGGCCCTGTCTTCATGCCACTAAGTTGAAAACGTTAAGGGAATGCATATCAGATATTTAGCCCCTCTCTTATTTCACATGCTTTACTTAATCTTGCATTCCCCAATAGTTAGCTATTTTATAATGTTGTAGTTTATCTGTATTTTTTTCTGTCCATACTTTGAGGCTTGAGCCATGCCAGTTGTTTATGATGGGCTTTGAGAGCGCAGGCGCTAAGGCTGAAGCCAAACAAAGTGCCTGTCAGTGGGTTGGCCTCTCCTCAGAGCACACAGAACAATGTTTATGCATTCTATTTGCATCTGAAATTCTGTGGATATGTGTGTGAAGGGGGTACACAGATGTCAAAAAATTTGCAAGGCAAAAGTTAGAGAAATTAAAGTGCTTAAATTTGAGGGAGTGCAGTGCATGTCTGGGGGCAGTGAAGTGACAGAGATGCAAGGAAGTGCATTCGGGGAAGAGTGAAATGAGGATGCTGAAGAGGAAAGAGAGGGGGTTGAAGATGTGCATATGGACAAGATATGCAGAGAAAAAGAAGATACATATCTAACATAAAGCACACATAACTGAAGGCCAAAACTCCTTCCACAGGCCTCAATGCTATTTAATTCACAGACTCACATTTTCAGAATTGAAACATTTCCAATGTTAATTATTTATAACAAATCATTGTTGTTACTCATTTATCTTAAACAACGAACACCCATTGACAAAGCCAATCATACTGACATGCTTTAGATGTATGTCAGTTGTTGTGTCATTTATCTGGATGCAATTACATCTTAGAGAGAAACCAAAATACCGGTCAGGTGGCACACTATGGGAATCACAGAAATGTATTTGACATGTTCCTTTGTAAAGAGCCTCCACTTTTTTCATCCCACTTAAAGACCTGTCTGCGCATATTTCTATATGACTGGTTGCAGCCAGCAGCTGTGGGTGCTTCTCGAAGTCTGGTTAGAGCATATTTTTCCAGAGTTAATGCTGCATGCAGTGCAAGGCACTGGGCAAGCATACACTTTAAAGGGCTAAAGTTGACATGCTGTACAATTTACACATTACAGTAACTGTTGAACATATTAATGCAGGAAGGTATGGGGCAGTTCTTAATGTGTTTAATATTTCAAGACTATAGGCTACCACTACTTTATAAGCCTTGCTTTATCGCTACATTAATTAGCTTTAGAATGCACCGTTTGCCAATCTTTTTTTCATTTATTTCTCGGGAGAGGGACTCACCCTGGACCCCAGGTTTGTCCATTGAGCTTCTCCACATTGTTTGGTATATAAAAGTCATGTCCAACGTTTATGCCACACCACTTTCAAATGTCACCAGCCGCCACTATGCTGTAAAGTGCAGAACACATGAAAAGAGTTGAATAGACTGGTTGGTGGTGAAAACATGTCTTCTTTCTAGCACGTTTTTCAATGAGATGCTAGTTTCTCAGGCAAACACCCTTCTGGTTATCTTTGTAGAAAAGACTTTGCATCAAAAACTATGAGCGCTTGCAGACACTTGCCAAATCAATCAATCAATCAGGGAATTGTAAGCGCGCTACTCACCCGTGAGGGTTTCAAGGCGCTGAGGGGGGGGGGTCCGCAGATCTGTTTAGCCGAAGAGCCAGGTCTTGAGGGTCTTCCTGAAGGTGTTCATGGAGGGGGCGCGTCTGATGTCTGCCGGTAGCTCGTTCCAGGTCTTGGCTGCAATGTGAGAGAAGGATCTTCCGCCTGCTCTGGCTCTGTGGATGCGCGGGGTTTCGGCCAGTGCGAGGTTGGAAGATCGGAGGTTTCTTTTGGGTACGTGGAAGTTGATTCTGTCGTTGAGGTATTTGGGTCCGTTGTTGTGTAGGCATTTGTAGGCATGAGTGAGAATTTTGAAAGTGACTCTTTTCTCCACGGGGAGCCAGTGGAGACTTCGTAGGTGTTGGCTGATGTTTTCATGTCGGGGGATGCCGAGGACGAGTCTGGCGGCTGTGTTCTGCACTGTCTGGAGTTTGCGGAGTAGGGACTTGTTGATGCCGGCATAGAGTGCGTTTCCATAGTCCAGTCTGCTGGTGATGAGTGCGTGGGTGACTGTCTTCCTTGACTCAGGGGGGATCCATTTGAAGGTCTTGCGGAGGGTGCGGAGGGTGTTGAAGCAGCTGGAGGTGACGGCGTTGACCTGTCGGTTCATGGAGAGTGATGAGTCGAGTACGATGCCGAGGTTCTTGGCGTGGTCTGAGGGGGTAGGTGGGCTTCCGAGGGCGGTCGGCCACCAGGTGCTGTCCCATGCAGAAGGGGTGGTACCGAGGACGAGGACTTCTGTCTTCTCGGCATTGAGCTTCTGGCAGCTGTTGGTCATCCAGACTGCGACGTCTTGCATTCCTTTCTGGAAGTTGAGTTTGGCAGTGGTGGGGTCTTTGGTGAGGAAGAGGATGAGCTGGGTGTCGTCGGCGTAGGATACGATGTTGAGGCCGTGTTGTCGGAAGATGGCTGCGAGGGGGGCCATGTAAATGTTGAAGAGGGTGGGGCTCAGTGGTGAACCCTGTGGGACTCCGCAGGTGATTTTCGTGGGGTCAGAGAGGAAGGGTGGGAGTCTGATCCTTTGGCTTCTTCCGGTGAGGAATGATCGGATCCAGTCCAGGGCTGTTCCTTGTATGCCTGCGTTGTGTAGTCTGACGACTAGTGTGCGATGGGAGACGGTGTCGAAGGCCGCTGATAGGTCGAGTAGGATGAGGGCTGCGGAGTGGCCGTGGTCCAGGAGGGTGCGGATGTCGTCTGTTGCCAAAGTAACACTCAAGTAATGCCCCTTTGACACAAAGTGTCTCAAAGTACCTATAAGAGCTATTTGCACTGGAAAGGTGACCTTTCCAGTGCAAAGTACTTGTTGCACTAGAAAGTAAATATGATGGAAATCCAAGATTTTTCAATTGAACGATGGAACAAAGAAAACTAGGAACAAGCATTATTTACTAATAATGTATCTTGGTGTTCTGGTGACACACATAAACAGTTGGGGGTGAGAGGTTAAGTATCCATGATCTTATGACGATTATGGCATGATTATAACATACTCTGTTGTCGAAACAAATGGCGCAAACAGGTTGCACCCCATTATAGAATAAAGGAATTCATGTTTTTATTCTATTATGTGACCACACCCACACAGTCAATTGCTGCTCTCTGTGCCCCTCTTTGCCTCGCCACTTATCTCAGCTTCTCTCTTTTAGTCATTTATCATTTTTCTCTCCTTTGCTCTTTCTCTGTCTTTTTGAACATGCCTCTGTCCCTCAAACTCTTGCTTTAATTCTTCTCTCGCCTTCATCCCCTTACTTTCTTTCTTGCCCTTAGTACATTCTTTATTATTTCTAGGCCACAGTTCCCATGACAACCTGGACTATCTTAAACAGATGCGTAAATATATTCACTTGACTAGTAAATCTAAAAGTCTATTTTAGTCTAAAACACTTTTAACATTAAAAGTTTGTTTCTAGCTCTCTCTAAAACAATTGAACAATTGTACAGCCCTGGTGCCACAAACCACAACACTACCCGGAACCAATAGCAGGCAACTTCTCCCATGACGAGATGAGAAAGATCAAGGAAGATTAAAACCTCTCAGATCTACAATTAATGCGCCGGATTGCTTAAAATATTTCCCCTCCCAGTCACACAACAGTCTCTGAACCTTCCCTTCTATTTCCGAGAAGGCTAGTCTTGAGCTAGTGACATGCAGTAAACAGACTGGTTCATCCCTTGATCCTAGCCCGGTCAAATTTCTAAAAGATATGAGAAGCATCATCACATTTGAAGCATCATCACACTTGCAGCATCCCAAACCATTAACTCCTCCCTCTCATCTCTGCCGAGGTGCCATTCAGCCTAGAGAAGCTGTCCTGGAAAAAAACTACCCTCGACCCAAAGAAGCTCACAAACTACTGCCCTACTTCCTTATTTAGCAAACATCTCTGAGAGGGTTGTTGTGCCACAGTGGCAATCCTTCTTAGAAATAATAGCTCGGCTGATTCCCAGGCAGTCCTGGTTTAGGATCTGAACCAGTCAGCACTGCTGCTTTAGACAACATTGGAATGATTGCAGACAAGGGGCATTCAGGAGTAATAATTCTACTGGACCGGACTGCAGCATTCAACACTATAAATCTCTTCATCCTGCATCAACAGCTAGCTGATCTTAACATCGAAGAAACTGCTCTCCAGTGCTTACAATCTTTTTAAACGGAAACATCACAAGTCCAGCTTCGTCCATTTCCTTCAGAGGCCATCCCTGCACTTGGGGGACATCTCCCTCAGCTCTGCCCTTTGGCCTATTCTCTTCAACCTCTATGTCTTCCTATTGGCTACTCTACTCGGGCATTTCGAGGCTACAGCCTACTTGTATGCAGATGATACACAGCTTGTCATTTATCTTAACGATGATCCCTTCAACCCCAAAAAGGGCCTTTTGGCAATATTCATTGCCACCTTTGCTTGGATGACAAAAAACGTTCTCAAGCGCAATCCTTCCCAGACAGAGCTACATCCTAGGTGTAATAAACCCAATCATTGGCATGCCTCCTCAGGGTCGACATTGGTGGGTGAAAGTCCAGCTCAAGTTTTCGCGGTCTGCAATGTTGGCCGAATACTGAATTATGACTTAAGTTTAGAAAAACAAAATGCTTCAACTACTACCTTGTGCTCATTTCGTAGTTGAGCCCTCAGAAGGATTTTTACCTTTCTTTTCTATAAGCCACAGAATTATAGTAGCTTATGCCTTTGTACTCACACCAAAGACTATCACAACTCTGCCTATGTAGCCCCCTCCCCTGAAAACAGTTCTCGATTCTTCAAAAGCTACAAAATTCACTCGTCAGGGCCATTTGCAATCTGAAAAGGTTCTACATAGTATTTAAGCAGCTTCACCGGTTGCACTAGCTCCCAGTCGAGAAGCAAATCTTTTTAAGAACTGCATGTATGATGTATAAAATATAACATGAAAATGAACCGTCCTTTTAAAGGAACATATTCACCAAGTATGTTCCCTCATGTAACATTTGCTCAGCAACTGAAGCCACCTTTGTCATCCCACATGCAAAATATGCAAAGTAGCATGAGCCTTCTGGCTCCAGGGTGCTAAACTCTGGAACCAAATTCCCTTGAACATTCGTCTTCTTATTACCGTGATATGATTCAGGAATTTCCAATTTAAAAAAAAAAAAATGTGTGGAGTTTTATATAGCGCGAACTAGACACGGAGGTATCAGAGCGCTTTACAAGAGCACCAGTGACGTTACAGACAGACACATTTTCTTTTTTTTGTTAGGTATGGAGAGATTAAGTGATTTGCCCAGAATCACAGAATGTTGAGCGTCCCTGCCGAGACTCGAACCTGGTTCCCCAGCTCCGAGGTCGACCGCCCTAGCCGTTAGGTCACATTCTGTCTAGCTCCTCCTGCTCTTTATGTCATCTGTAGCCCCAATGCCCTTTACAAATAAATGTAAACAAATATATAAATATACCTTGAAGATGTAAGGACCACAGATCAATAGCAATGGCGATAATTTATCTGTTACTTACAGACGAGGACGTTAGAAACTTGGTCTGAGCCAAAAAAGTAGCCATGCGAGGCAGCACGGTAGTGGTGCCTTCTCAATATATGGGACGAAACAGACCTCACCCTCAAATATAAAATTTGGGTTACCATGGGAGCAATGATTGCAAAACGAAACGTGGCTCGAAGATGGGGGGCATCAGCAGTGCCAGCACTAGCAGAATGGAAGAAAGACGTGGACTGGTGCATGATGGCTGAGAAAGTAATATACGACGGTAGGTGGTGTCCTAAAAAAGGGGAGTCGATATGGGGAAAATGAGACACTTACAGGTGAAACATATGCATACCCCCATCCTCCATGTTGGGGGGTGTAACTCCAGGGGGGGCCGACCTAGAGAAACTAGTCAGTTTCACTGGCGCTGGGATATATGATATGGGGAGGGAAAATTGTGGTACTCTGCTGTGTTGATGCTCTAACTGCGCATGACTGCTTGTAAACAAATTTTCTCGAGGTGCTGTTCTATTCTATGTTTAATAAAAAGAAATTCAAAAAAAAAATCCATCTGCCTGCCTATCTGTCCATTTGTCAGCTTTTCTGTATGTGTGGCTATCTATCCATCCTTCCATGAACTCAACTTTACTCCTGAGGGCCTCAGGACTAAAGTTGACCTCTTCCCCCAACCAGTAGTGTGCCAGGAGGCACGCATGCAGAGTGGTGGAGAAAGGGGTTGCGGCCACCTAAAACTTCTCAGCAATCCCGCTGTGTGGGACTTACTGGAGGTAACAGGAGGCGTAGTTGTCACCCAAGGACCCTCAGGAGCCAAGGGGACTTCATCCCTCAACTAGTAGTGCGCCAGGAGGCGCGTTTCCAGATTGGTGGAGAAAGGGGACATGGCCTTCGACAACCTCTCAGCAATCCTGGTGTGTGGGACTTACTGGAGGTAACAGGAGGGGTAGATGGCCCTCAGGGACGTCCACTCCACTGTACAACACTCTACGCAACTCCACTCTACAGCATACCACTCCACTGCACAACATGCCACTCCACTCTATGACAGATCACTCCACTGTACCACATGCCACTCCACTCTACGACACTCCACACCACTCCACTTTCTGACATGCCACTCCACTCTACTCTACAACACAGCACTCCACTCAATGACATGCCACTTCACTCTACGACGTGCCACTCCACTCTACGCCACTCCACTCTACCATCCAACACTTAAAGACATTCTACTACATGCCACTCTATGACATACCACTCCACTGTACTCTACGATATGCCACTGCACTCTACGCCACTCTACTCTACGATGTCATGCCACTCTACTCTATGACATTCTACTCTACGCCACTCCACTCTAAGGCACTCCACTGTATGCCACTTCGCTCTATGCCACTCCGCTGTATGCCATGACAGTCTATGCCACAACACTGTATGCCACAACACTGTACAACATGACACTCTACGACACACCACTCTATGACATGCCACTCCACTGTACTGTATGCCATGTCACTCCACTCTATGACACTCCTCTCTACAACACTCTACTCCACTCTAAGCCCCTCCACTCTATGCAACTCTGCTCCACTGTATGACACTCTATGACATGACACTCTACTCTATGACACACCACTCCACTCTATGAAATGCCACTCCAATATGTGATATGCAACTCCACGCCTTGCCACCACAGTCTAAGACACTGTATGACACACCGCTCTATGAAACACCCCTCCACTCTACAACACATCACTTCTCTCCACAACACTCTAACCCAATCTATGCCCTGACACTCTACACCACTCTACTCTTCTGTACAACACTCTACAACACGTCACTCTTCTCCACCATAGGACATGCCACTCCACTCTACAACACGGCACTCCACACCGTCCCACTTTATGCCACTCCACTTTACACAACTCTACTCCGTGCCAGTCCACTCTACGCAACTCCACTGTACGCCACAACACTTTATGCCGCGGCACTCTATGCCACGACACATCACTCTATAACATGCCACTTCACTGTTCTGAACCATACCCCACTTCACTCTACATCACTCCACACTACAATACTCTACTAATCTATGCCCCTCTACTCTATGCCCCTCCACTCCATGCCACTCTACTCAACTTTACCACACTCTACGACACACAATGCCACTCCACTCTACAACATTCCAGTCCACTCCACTCTATTAAACACCACTCACCTGGATGGCACGCCACTCCACTCCACTCTACAACACTCCAACTCACTCCACTGTACAACATGCCACTCCACTCTATGACACTCCTTGCCACTCAAGTCTGTGACACACCACTCCACTCTATGACACGGCACTCCACTCTACAACATGGCACTCTATTCTACGCCACTTCTCTCTCCGCTCTAAAAAACTCTACGACACTCTATGACACGCCACTCCATTCTATTCTACGATATGCCACTCCACTCTATGCCTCACCCCTCCACTCAACGACATGCCACTCCACTCTAGGCCACTACACTGTATGCTACTTCACTGTACGCCACTCCACTCTATGGCATGACAATCTATGCCACAACACTATATTGTATTGTAATTGTAAATGCATTTATACAGCGCTTACTCCCCCTGACGAGGCGTCAAAGCACATTTTCGGCAAGTAGCATGCTACTCCGGAACCCATAAAAGATTAGTGGTGAATTAGTATAGTGAAATATGAAAGTAATTTAAGTGGTGGATATGTTAGTCAGTTATTTGGATTGAGAAGAATAGTGGAGGGATAGAGAGGGAAAAAGGATTGCATTTATATAGCGCCTGCTACCCCTGATGGGGTATTGAAGCGCTTTTTCGGCAAGTAGCACGCTACTCCAGAACCCATAAAGGTTTAGTGGTAAATTAGTATAGTGAAATATGAAAGTAATTTGAGTGGTGGATATGTTAGTCAATTATTTGGATTGAGAAGGACAGCGGAGGGATGGAAGAGGGAAAAAGGTTTGCATTTATATAGCGCTTGCTACCCCTGATCTTTGTTGTTGTGGTGCTTTTTCAGTGAGAAGCACGCTACTCCGGAGCCCATAAAGTATTAGTGGTGATTTAGTATAGTGAAATATGAAAATAATTTGAGTGGTGGATATGTTAGTCAGTTATTTGGATTGAGAAGGATAGTGGAGGAATAAAAGAGGGAAAAATGTTTGCATTTATATAGCGCTTGCTACCCCTGATGAGGTGTTGAAGGTCTTTTTCGGTGAGTAGCACGCTGCTCTGGAACCCATAAAGAATTAGTGGTGAATTAGTATAGTGAAATATTAAATCAATTTGAGTGGTGGACATGTTAGTCAATTATTTGGATTGAGAAGGACAGTGGAGGGATGGAAGAGGGAAAAAGGTTTGCATTTATATAGCGCTTGCTACCCCTGATGAGGTGTTGAAGGTCTTTTTCGGCGAGTAGCACGCTACTCTGGAACCCATAAAGGATTAGTGGTGAATTAGTATAGTGAAATATTAAATTAATTTGAGTGGTGGACATGTTAGTCTGTTATTTAGATTGAAAAGGGTAGGGGAGGGATAGAAGAGGGAAGGATTTAGAAGTTTGTTTTGTTTTTTTTGTTTTGGAGCTAATAGCAGTAAGAGGAGGCTTGGGATGAGTAAAAGGGAGGTGGAGTGGGAAGAGTCGTAGGGAAGGGTTTAGAAAGGCTTGTTTTGGGGGATCTGAATAGTAAAAGAGGTATAAGATGATGTAAAGAGGGGTAGAGTAGGGAAGAGTCTAGTAAGCTTTATTTTAGGGATCATAGTAGTGGTGTGGAGTTTGGGATGAATGAGAGAGTGGAGGTAGAGGATATATAGATAGAGGTATAGGGTGAGAAATAGGGTAGGGCATTGGAAAGAGTAGTAGAAAGAGGTTTGAGATGAGTCATAGAGTTGAGGTAGAGGATATATTGAGAGTGGTATAGGGTGAGAAATAGGGTAGTGCAATGGATATGCTAAATTAGAAGAAAAGTAATACATATATAGATCCATAAGTACATGGAAGGTATATGGATGCATAAAGGGAGGTAGTATGTGTAGATTAAAGATGCATTAAATAGGCTCTGGCTTTCAAGTGTTGTTGTACTTTAAATTAATTTTATTTATATATATATATATAGTTTGTAATTTAATAGTGAAGCAATTGTAGATAAATAGTTATAATAAAAGATTTACTTATTTATGCAGTCACTTATATACATGTTAAAACATAGAATAACGTAACTATCAGTAATATGTACATTTGTTAAGCAGAACTAATGAATATCTCTCTATTTTTTTTTAAACATAATGATTCTACACGTTTATACAAAGCAATACACATATATAGGTACATATCTATAGTACAAATAAATGCTTATTACAGAGGGATATGTTGTATATTTCTTTTTGCGTATTGTGGTTATGTGGGGAAGAGCCAACTCTTGAGTAGTTTTCTGAAGATAAGGCGGTTATCTGTGGATCTTATTTTGGGGGGTAAAGAGTTCCATAGTTTGGCTGCTTGAACAGAGAAGGATGTGCCACCCATGGTTTTTTTCATGTATCTTGGGATTTTGAGGCAAGGTGCCACTCTAGAGCATAGTTTCCTTTGTTGAATGTGTTTGGTGATTTTATTCCTGATGAAGAGCGGTCCCGTTCCATGTATTGCTTTGTGGGTGATACAAAGCAGCTTGAACGTGGATCTTTTGGCAACCGGTAACCAATGTAGGGCTTTCAAGGCAGGGGAGATGTGGTCTTGCGGTTTTATATGTAAGAGTAGTCTGGCAGCCGGGTTCTGAATCCGTTGTAGTCTTTTTACAGTTGTTAAAGGTGATCCGTGGTAGAGGCTATTGATGTAATCAAGTTCGGACAGAACAAGGGAGTTGGTAGCCTGGACCTTGTATGGAAATCCCAAATGGGGGAAGATTTGTTGCAGAGTTTTATAGTAACAAAGCTCGATCTTGCTAGTTTGTCCACTTGGGCATTCATCGATAGCTTGGAGTCCATAGTCATTCCGAGGTTTCTTACTTCCTTCGATACTTTAGGCGGTGTTCCCAGATCATCAGGCCACGGGCGAGCGGGCATAGTGTTTCCAATCTCCACACATTAGTATTTCTGTTTTGGAAGCATTCAATTTGAGATGGCTCCATGTCATCCATTGATCCACGGCTCTGAAACAACTGAAAATTGGCGAGTTTCCAATGTCTTTGGGGCATTCCAGTTGAAGGAGTATTTGCATGTCATCTGCATAGTTATAGCACGTGAGGTGAACTAGATTGCTCAGTGCCGGTACTGACTTCATGTAGATGTTGAAAATCATGGGTGAGATGATAGAGCCGTGAGGAACCCCTGCGTTTGTGAAGTACGGTTTGGACAAGAAAGGTGGGGTATGGATGACATTAGTTCTGTTGCGAAGGTAGGATGCGATCCAGTCTAGAGCAGTCCCCTCTATGCCGGCTTCGTAGATTCTTTGTATCAGAGTGCCATGGTCATCCGTGTCAAAGGCAGCCCAGAGGTCCAAGAGAAGTAGAGCAGCAACCCTGTTGTGGTCAATTATGTTCTTCAGGTCATCCCAGATGGCAAGGAGTGCAGATTCTGTGTCTTCTCTTGGATGGAATCCTGTTTGGAAGTCTGAAAGTATGGCATTATCCTCAATGAATTATGACATCTCTGCGCACGCTGCTCTTTCTATCAGTTTGCCCAGGAAAGGTCCATTTGTAATCGGTTTGTAGCTGTCAGGGTTCAGCGGGTCCAGGTTTGTTTTCTACAGTAATGGGCGTATGTATGACTTTTTGAGTTCTTATGGAAATAGTCCAGTAGTTAAGGAGTTGTTGATGATTCTTCTTGCTGGAGTGGCAGCAGATGTTGTTAGAAGAATTGTCTTGAAGATTTGTGGTGGACATGGGTTAGAAGGGCTGCCGGCAGGCCTGCTTGCTTTGACCAGATCCATAAAATCATCTTATGAAATGTGTTGGACGGAATGGATAGGCTGGGTTAGAGTATTCTTGGATTGTTGTTTTGTAAAAGGGTCAGTGCTGGTGCTTTGTCATTGTTTTAAGTATGAGTCCAACGTGTCTGCTTTGGCCGTGTAATGATTTGCCAGTTTGTCTGTGAAATCTTTAGTAACGGGATCAGCTCCTTCTAGGCAATCTGGTTTACAAAATTCATTGAGAATTTTATAGAATTCTTCATTTGCACATTTAGCATTTTGAATTCTGTCTGAATAGTATCTTTTGTTCGCTTTATTGATAGCTGACTTATATAATCTGTTAAGTTTCTGTAGGCAAAGTTTGTCTTGACTGGCGTTTGTTTTGAGCCAGGCACGTTGCGGCTTTCTAATTTGTTGTTTTATCTCTTTTATCTCTGTATTTCTCTAAGGTGCTTGTTTTCTTTTGTTCTGTTGTGTGGTTTTCAGT
This sequence comes from Calotriton arnoldi, assembly GCA_963921515.1. Classification (NCBI taxonomy): domain Eukaryota; kingdom Metazoa; phylum Chordata; class Amphibia; order Caudata; family Salamandridae; genus Calotriton; species Calotriton arnoldi. Next base: position 90,303 of record CAWUFW010021490.1, on the reverse strand, counting down.
GGTATCAAGATATTAAAAGCTTCCTGTAGCCCCTCATATAGTTTTTTTAACAGAATTTATTGTTTCTAGATCTGTTCTGAATGTTAGTTGTGTTTCTAAGTGTTCCAAATTGAGTTTGTTCCACAGTCGACAGGTGGATGCACGTAAGGTGGTTTTAGGTGCGTCGCTTAGTGTTGTTTTATGTTAGAAAACAAGCAAACGGCGGTCTGACCATGTGACTGGAGTTATTGTTTGAAAGGTAACTAGTTCGGTATTAGCAAAAATGACATCTAGGATGTGTCCAGCGATGTTCGTGGGTTTGTGGACAATCTGATACAGGTTCAGTGCGTCTAGGCCAGCGATGATTGTATTCGGATGGGGCGTATTGGGTTTGTCAAACTAAATGTTGAGGTTACCCAGAACGCATAGGTTGGAGTGTAGTGTTATCAGCTTTGAAACCGTGTCTAGAAGTGTGTCTGGGAATGTTTCATTGCTAGGTGGCGGTCTGTAAAGGAGCAGGAAGTTACAGGAGGAAGACAGTGTATGAATACATCTGGTGAAAAGGGCTCACAATTTTTTATGGAGAAGTCGCCAATTTTAGTGATATGCACTGTTTGCCTGAACACAATGCTAGGCCACCTCCTTTTTTGCCTGTTCGATTTTGGGTGATAGTTTGATAGCCTAGAGGAACGGTTTCATGCAGGACTGGAGCCATATCATCTCCCAACCATGATTCAGTTATGATAGTATGTCTGGTTTTGCATCAGTGAGAAGGTTGTAGATGTGATGTTTGTTTTTAGAGAGCGATCGAGCATTTATTAGTAGACAGTTTAGAGAATGTGCTTTGGCGATAGTGTGACTTTGTTTTGTAGAAGAGTGAGCAGTATTTTGTGGGCTTGTAGCAGGCGTGTCCTTAGTGTTGGTATTAGGTATATGAGGATGGCAATTGTGTAGCTGTTCTGTATTGTGTTCCTCAACCAGCAGGCTAAGAAGGCATTTTGATGGGTCTGCTTGTGTAGGTGGTGGAGACGGTGTTTGAGAGTGAGTTGGTGGGCTGTGTTGTTTTTGTAGTGTAACCTTGTTCTGCAGTAGACGTGGAGAAGCGAAGTTGTGAGTTGTGGCACGTTACTTATTTTGTTTGAGTGTGTTTAGGGCAGAAGGTGTATGAGATAGGTGTGGTGGTACAGCATGTGGGTCATGTAGTAAGGTTCTAAATTGTCCAATGGATGAGAAGCGGTTAAAAGAGAGTTGCCTTGTTGCTGTAAATGTGTTAGATGTGGTGGAAGAGAGAAAGCTTGGCATTGGAGTTTGTTTATTTATGTAGTTTGAAAGGTGGGTGTATGTTTGTAATTTGTGTTGGTAAGTATTATGAGGTGTTGCGCTTGATAGATTTTGTTGTGCTGGTGAGCATGATATGTTTTGTTTTTGAGGAGTAGTGAAGGAGGTGCTGATGTATTTGTTTAATGAGATGGATTTGTTTGTATAGTATTGTTTGTGAGTGGAAGTTGTAAGGTAAAGGGGGTGGTGATGTGTTTGTGAGTAGAGTGTATGTTGTTGTGTAAGAGGGGATGAAGTAGAGTTAAGACTGTTTGTCTTAGACTTGTTTGCTACAAAAGGTAATATGTGTGGTGCAGTGGAGTGTAAGTGTTGTGTGGTTGACACTCTATGCCACTCCACTCTATGACACTCCACTCTATGACACTCTACTCTACTCTATGCTACTCCACTACACAACACAACACTCTGCTCCTCTCGATGCCGCTCTACAACACTACTCCACTCTATGTCACTCTACGACGCTCTATGCAACCCCCTCTATGGCACTTTACTCCACTCTACTCTATGGCACTCTACTCCAATCTAAACCACTCTATGCCACCCCACACTACAACACTCTATGCCACTCCACCCTACTCCACTCTACGACACTCCATTCTATGACACTCTCCTCCACTCTAGTGTATGGCACTCCATTCAACAACACTCCACTCTACGACACTCTACTCCGCTCTACTTCACTCTATGCCACTCCACTGTACAACACTCTACTCCACTCTATACCACAACACTTCTCATAATCAACTTTGAACCTTTGCTAAAGTACAGTGGTACCCAAAGAAAATAAATCCAATTATTTCCATATCAAATAACATTATATGATTTTAAACACATTTTTATTTTTGAAAAAACATTGAAATTCAATGAAAAAACCAAAGTTTGATAATAAGTTATAGTTAGGAAAACGTAATTCATTATTTCATTATTTGTATAGAAAACCAACTTAACTACACAAACCTTAGAAATTCTAAAGTTATAATTTGCGCCCGCCCAAAACTTACTATGGGCCCGATTCACAGAACTAATCTGAGACAAAATCCTAAACTTACTACTTTTGGTATTCACAGAAGGCATTTAGTAGTAGTAAAGTTAGGATTTTGTCTTAAGTTTGTCTTAAGTTTGTTTTAAGTCTGTCTTAAGTCTGTCTTAAGTCTGTCTTAAGTCTGTCTTAAGTTTGTTTTAAGTCAAACTTAAGACAAAATCCTAACTTTACTACTACTAAATGTCTTCTGTGAATACCGAAAGTAGTAAGTTTAGGATTTTGTCTCAGATTAGTTCTGTTAATCAGGCCCTAAAACTTGTGCATTCCCGTACACAGTGTCGTCAACTCGCTAGCTCCACTACATTAACTATAACTCGCACCTTTCCCATGCACTGCTTATACCCTTTCACATCACATCACTTATAGCATGTTAAATTCTAGCAATCATAACAAAAATGTAAGTCCGTTTTTATATAGCGCAGCTACTCACCCTTACGGGTCTCAAGGCGCTGGGGGCTGTCGTGGAAATTAAGTGAGCTATTGCCCAGAGTCACATGGTGCTGAGCTGAGCTGCCGCCGGAGATCGAACCGAGAACCCTGTGCTCCGAAGTCAGCTGCCCTGGCCGTTGCACCACACCTCTCCACTCAAGACTCATGACATCTCAAATGACATAATTTATGGGAAAACTGTGCATGGTAAAGGGGTGAGTTATCGTTAATTTAGTGTGGCTAGCGAGTATATATATATATATATATATATATATATATATATATATATATATATATATATTCACTGAAAAAACCATAGGTTTTAGGGACAGTTATAGTTAGTTGGACATTTCACTCGTACAAAACCATAGAAATTCCCCCGTTATAGTTAGTTCAGCTAACTATAACTCGCGCCCCGCAATGCACTGCTGATGACGTCACATATTACATCACTCATGACATGGTCAGTGACATCACTGATGACATCACTGATGACATCTCAAATGACATCACTGATGACATCACTGATGACATCATCCAGTGACTGTGTGTTTCTGTAAAGTTTAAATATGTTTAATATATATAGGGAAAGGCGTATTGAAGAATGAGTGGGTGTATAAGTGTCTGAATGGATGATTTAGTACGTGAGTGACTGACTCTACAAGTGAGTGATTAAATGTATCTTACTGAATGCATGGGTTAGTGACTAAACTGTGTGAATGTCTGTATCCGTCTGTCTGTTGGTTTGTAAGCGGCTGCATGGCTTTCTGAATAGCTACATGAGTCTCTACATGGGTTATTGATTGATTGTCTGAGTCTCTGTATGGGTCCCTGAGTGTTTGTGTGGGTGGGGTGTGTGTGACTCTGTGCATAGATGTGTGAGTTGGTGATTCACTGGGTGCATGGTTTCAAGAGTGCATCTGTGATGGACTGTATGGGTGGGTGAGTGTGTGTATGGGTGTGTTAGTGATTGAATGTATATCTCAGTGGTACATGTGTGAGTAACTACATATGTGAAAGGCAGTATATATGTGTGTTGGAGTATATAAATGGCTATAAGTGAGAGTGTGTGATTGTGAGAGTGGCTGTATGGATGAGTATGTACTTGTATCAGTGATTGTATAAGAGCGTAAGAATGTGCTAGTATTTGTATGAGTAAGTGAGCTGGTGTGTGTATAACTGTATAGGTGAGTAAATGGGTGTGTGATTAAGTTTTTGCATGACTGACTAGGTGTGTGAGTACCTCTATGGATGAGTGGCGGTGTGTGAGTGTTTATATAGGTGTATGAGTGCATATGATAGTCCTGTACTGAGTGACTAAGTATGAGTGACTGTACGGGTGAGTGAGTGGATGTGTGTGTAGACCTAAGAATCAGTGAGTGGGTATGTAGTTTTTGGTGTTGGAGTGTCTATGGTTTTGAGAATGGCAGTCTGTAATTTAGAGTGGGTGTATCAAAAGTTATATTAGGGTGTGAGAAGATGCATGAAATTATCACATGGATGATGTCATCAGTGATGTCATTTGAGATGTCATCAGTGATGTCATCAGTGATGTCACTGACCATGTCATGAGTGATGTAATATGTGACGTCATCAGCAGTGCATTGCGGGCGCGAGTTATAGTTAGCTGAACTAACTATAACGGGGGAATTTCTATGGTTTTGTACGAGTGAAATGTCCAACTAACTATAACTGTCCCTAAAACCTATGGTTTTTTCAGTGAATTTCAAAGGTTTTTTAAATGCTAATTTCTAACTATAACGTGTCTGAAACCTATGGTTTTTTTCAGTGAATTTCAAAGGTTTTTTAAATGCTAATTTCCAACTATAACGTGCCTGAAACCTATGATTTTTTAAGTGAATTTCAAAGGTTTTTTAAATGCTAGTTTCTAACTATGCCTACAGAGGTAGGACATGTGAAGAAAGAAGAAAAAACGCACAGAAAGAAGCAAAAGATGTGCAGAAAGAACCAACAGAGGAGCAAAAAGAGGCCTTGTTGCAAAATCATCCTGTGCCCACAACTTTTTCAGATGGGTACTGGTGGTAACTGACTCTGACTAACCAGAGCCAGTGCTATGCTAAAAGACACTTAGAATACAGTGAAAACACCTACATACACTAGGGAACACTATGCGTTGGGGTACCCCTGTGATTAGCATGACCTCCTCTGCAAGTCCCTAGTACATAATAGGGCAGGGGATTAAAACTACCTCTTAAAACGCGCTACAGGGTGAAGGGAGGGGGCCTGAGGTGACATGTGTGCAAACGCACCCCGTGGCACGTTTTAAGTTGCGGGATTAAGTCCCCTTGAATTCTGAGGGTCCCTGGGGCCTAGCTAGCCCCCAGGTACCTACAGTTAGGACCACAGAGCTGAGTTGCAGAGAGGCGTTCCGAGGCCACGCACCTTTTTTCACCTCTCTGTTGTGCTTACTGAAGGTACCTGGTGGGCTAGTTGGCCCCCAGGGTCCCTCAGGATTCAAAGGGAATTAATTCCCCAACTTAAAACGCACCACAGGGCGTGTTTGCGCACATGTCACCTGAGGCCCCGCCCCCTGCCTTCACCACTGTGCAAACGCGCCCGTGGTGCGTTTTAGGTTGGGGGATTAGGTCACCTTGAATCCTGAGGGTCCCTGGGGCCCAACTAGCCCACTAGGTACTTCCAGTAAGCACCACAGGCCTGCGTTGCAACGCCTGTAACAAATTGTGCAGTTGTGTTTAGGTAGTGAAGAGGGTCGTGCTGGGGGTAGTGTTTTAGGGTTTAGGGTAGTGCAGTGGTGTTTGTGTAGTGTAGGGGGTCATGCTGGGGGTAGATTTAGGGTTTAGGGTAGTGCAGTGGTGTTTGGGTAGTGTAGGGAGTCGTGCTGGGGGAGTGTTTTAGGGTTTAGGGTAGTGCAGTGGTGTTTGGGTAGTGTAGGGGGTCGTGCTGGGGGTAGTGTTTTAGGGTTTAGGGTAGTGCAGTGGTGTTTGGGTAGTGTAGGGGGTCGTGCTGGGGGTAGTGATTTAGGGTAGTGCAGTGGTGTTTGGGTAGTGTAGGGGGTACCGCTGGGGGTAGTGTTTTAGGGTTTAGGTTAGTGCAGTGGTGTTTGGGTAGTGTAGGGGTACTGCTGGGGGTAGTGTTTTAGGGTTTAGGGTAGTGCAGTGGTGTTTGTGTAGTGTAGGGGGTAGTGTTTTAGGGTTTAGGGTAGTGCAGTGGTGTTTGTGTAGTGTAGGAGGTCGTGTTTTAGAGTTTAGGGTAGTGTAGGGGGTCATGCGGGGTTGTAGTGTTTTAGGGATTAGGGTAGTGCATTGGTGTTTGGGTAGTGTAGGGGGTCATGCGGGGGGTAGTGTTTTAGGGTTTAGGGCAGTGCAGTGGTGTTTGGGTAGTGTAGGGGTCGTGCTGGGGGAGTGTTTTAGGGTTTAGGGCAGTGCAGTGGTGTTCGGGTAGTGTAGGGGGTCGTGCTGGGGGAGTGTTTTAGGGTTTAGGGCAGTGCAGTGGTGTTCGGGTAGTGTAGGGGTCGTGCTGGGGGGAGTGTTTGAGGGTTTAGGGCAGTGCAGTCGTGTTCGGGTAGTGTAGGGGGTTGTGCTGGGGGTAGTATTTTAGGGTTTAGGGTAGTGCAGTGGTGTTCGGGTAGTGTAGGGGGTCGTGCTGGGGGTAGTGTTCTAGGGTTTAGGGCAGTGCAGTGGTGTTTCGGCAGTGTAGGGGGTAATGCTGGGGGTGGTGTTTCAGGGTTTAGGGCAGTGCAGTGGTGTTTGGGCAGTGTAGGGGTCGTGCTGGGGGTGGTGTTTCAGGGTTAGGGCAGTGCAGTGGTGTTCGGGAAGTGTAGGGGGTGGTGTTTCAGGGTTTAGGGCAGTGCAGTGGTGTTCGGGCAGTGTAGGGGGTCGTGCAGGGGGTGGTGTTTCAGGGTTTAGGGCAGTGGTGTTCGGGCAGTGTAGGGGGTCGTGCTGGGGGTGGTGTTTCAGGGTTTGGGGCAGTGCAGTGGTGTTCGAGCAGTAAAGGGGGTCGTGCTGGGGGTGGTGTTTCAGGGTTTAGGGCAGTGCAGTGGTGTTCGGGCAGTGTAGGGGGCGGTGCAGGAGCTGGTGTTTCAGGGTTTAGGGCAGTGCAGTGGTGTTCGGGCAGTGTAGGGGGTGCTGCAGGGGGTGGTGTTTCAGGGTTTAGGGCAGTGCAGTGGTGTTCGGGCAGTGTAGGGGGTCGTGCAGGGGGTGGTGTTTCAGGGTTTAGGGCAGTGCACTGGTGTTCGGGCAGTGTAGGGGTCGTGCTGGGGCTGGTGTTTCAGGGTTTAGGGCAGTACAGTGGTGTTTGGGCAGTGTAGGGGGTCGTGCTGGGGCTGGTGTTTCAGGGTTTAGGGCAGTGCAGTGGTGTTCGGGCAGTGTAGGGGTCTTGCTGGGGCTGGTGTTTCAGAGTCTAGGGCAGTGCAGTGGTGTTCGGGCAGTGTAGGGGTCTTGCTGGGGCTGGTGTTTCAGGGTTTAGGGCTGTGCAGTGGTGTTCGGGCAGTGTAGGGGGTCGTGCTGGGGGTGGTGTTTCAGGGTTTAGGGCAGTGCAGTGGTGTTTGGGCAGTGTAGGGGGTCATGCTGGGGCTAGTGTTTCAGGATTTAGGGCAGAGAAATGGTGTTCAGGCAGTGTAGGGGGTTTTGCTGGAGGTGGTGTTTCAGGGTTTAGGGCAGTGCAGTGGTGCTTGTGTAGTGTAGGGGGTCATGCTGGGGGTAGTGTTTTAGGGTTTAGGGCAGTGCAGTGGTGTTCGTGCAGTGTAGGGGGTGGTGTTTCAGGGTTTAGGGCAGTGGTGTTCAGGCAGTATAGGGGGTCTTGCTGGGGTTGATGTTTCAGGGTTTAGGGCAGTGCAGTGGTGTTCGGGCAGTGTAGGGGGTCGTGCTGGGGTGGTGTTTCAGGGTTTAGGGCAGTGCAGTGATGTTCCGGCAGTGTAGGAGGTCGTGCAGGGGGTGGTGTTTCAGGGTTTAGGGCAGTGCAGTGGTGTTCGGGCAGTGTAGGGGGTCGTGCTGGGGGTGGTGTTTCAGGGTTTAGGGCAGTGCAGGTGTGTTCGGGCAGTGTAGGGTGTCGTGCTGAGGGGTGGTGTTTCAGGGTTTAGGGCAGTGCATTGGTGTTTGGGCAGTGTAGGGGGTCGTGCAGGGGGTGGTGTTTCAGGGTTTAGGGCAGTGCAGTGGTGTTTGGGCAGTGTAAGGGGTCGTGCAGGGGGTGGTGTTTCAGGGTTTAGGGCAGTGCAGTGGTGTTCGGCCAGTGTAGGTGGTCTTGCTGGGGGTGGTGTTTCAGGCTTTAGTGCAGTGGTGTTCGGGCAGTGTAGGGGGTCTTGCTGGGGGTGGTGTTTCAGGGTTTAGGGCAGTGCAGTGGTGTTCGGGCAGTGTAGGGGGTCTTGCTGGGGCTGGTGTTTCAGGGTTTAGGCCAGTGCAGTGGTGTTCGGGCAGTGTAGGGGTCGTGCTGGGGCTGGTGTTTGAGGGTTTAGGGTAGTGCAGTGGTGTTCGGGCAGTGTAGGGGGTCGTGCTGGGGCTGGTGTTTCAGGGTTTAGGGCAGTGCAGTGGTTTTCGGGCAGTGTAGGCGGTCGTGCTGGGGCTGGTGTTTCAGGGTTTAGGGCAGTGCAGTGGTGTTCGGGCAGTGTAGGGGGTCGTGCTGGGGGTGGTGTTTCAGGGTTTAGGGCAGTGCAGTGGTGTTCGGGCAGTGTAGGGGGTCGTGCTGGGGCTGGTGTTTCATGGTTTAGGGCAGTGCAGTGGTGTTCGGGCAGTGTAGGGGGTCGTGCTGGGGGTGGTGTTTCAGGGTTTAGGGCTGTGCAGTGGTGTTCGGGCAGTGTAGGGGGTCATGCTGGGGGTGGTGTTTCAGGGTTTAGGGCAGTGCAGTGGTGTACGGGCAGTGTAGGGGGTCTTGCTGGGGGTGGTGTTTCAGGGTTTAGGGCAGTGGTGTTCGGGCAGTGTAGGGGGTCTTGCTGGGGGTAGTGTTTCGGGGTTTAGGGCAGTGCAGTGGTGTTCGTGCAGTGTAGGGGGTCGTGCTGGGGGTGGTGTTTCAGGGTTTAGGGCAGTGCAGTGGTGTTCGGGCAGTGTAGGGGATCGTGCAGGGGGTGGTGTTTCAGGGTTTAGGGCAGTGCAGTGGTGTTCGGGCAGTGTAGGGGGTCGTGCTGGGGGTGGTGTTTCAGGGTTTAGGGCAGTGGTGTTCGGGCAGTGTAGGGGGTCTTGCTGGGGGTGGTATTTCAGGGTTTAGGGCAGTGCAGTGGTGTTCGGCAGTGTAGGGGGTCTTGCTGGGGGTAGTGTTTCAGGATTTAGGGCAGTGCAGTGGTGTTCGGGCAGTGTAGGGGGTCGTGCTGGGGGTGGTGTTTCAGGGTTTAGGGCAGTGCAGTGGTGTTCGGGCAGTGTAGGGGGTCGTGCTGGGGGTGGTGTTTCAGGGTTTAGGGCAGTGGTGTTCGGGCAGTGTAGGGGGTCTTGCTGGGGGTGATGTTTCAGGGTTTAGGGCAGTGCAGTGGTGTTCGGGCAGTGTAGGAGGTCTTGCTGGGGGTAGTGTTTCAGGGTTTAGGGCAGTGCAGTGGTGTTCGGGCAGTGTAGGGGTCATGCTGGGGGTGGTGTTTCAGGGTTTAGGGCAGTGCAGTGGTGTTCGGGCAGTGTAGGGGGTCGTGAAGGGGGTGGTGTTTCAGGGTTTAGGGCAGTGCAGTGGTGTTCGGGCAGTGTAGGGGATCGTGCTAGGGTATGTGTTTCAGAGTTTAGGGCAGTGCAGTGGTGTTCGGGCAGTGTAGGGGGTCGTGCAGGGGCTGGTGTTTCAGGGTTTAGGGCAGTGCAGTGGTGTTCGGGCAGTGTAGGGGGTCGTGCTGGGGGTAGTGTTTTAGGGTTTAGGGTAGTGCAGTGGTGCTTGTGTAGTGTAGGGGGTCGTGCTGGGGGTAGTGTTTTAGGTTTTAGGGTAGTGCAGTGGTGCTTGTGTAGTGTAGGGGGTCATGCTGGGGGTAGTGTTTTAGGGTTTAGGGTAGTGCAGTGGTGTTTGTGTAGTGTAGGGGGTCATGTTTTAGGGTAGTGCAGTGGTGTTTGGGTAGTGTAGGGGGTCATGCTGGGGTAGTGTTTTAGGATTTAGGTTAGTGCAGTGGTGTTGGGGTAGTGTTTTAGGGTTTAGGGTAGTGCAGTGGTGTTTGTGTAGTGTAGGGGGTCATGCTGGGGGTAGTGTTTTAGGGTTTAGGATAGTGCAGTGGTGCTTGTGTAGTGTAGGGGGTCGTGCTGGGGTAGTGTTTTAGGGTTTAGGGTAGTGCAGTGGTGTTTTTGTAGTGTAGGGGGTCATGTTTTAAGATGCAACGCTCCAATACCTGACCAGTCTGCACTACATAAAACTGCAAAAACTAAAAATATAAAGTGTTTTGCACACTTTTGTCATTGGGCTATATGTGGGCTACATCTGGGTAATATTTGTGCTACATTTGGGCTCTTTTTTCACTGGTGGCCATCTTGGAAGACTTCTTTGTTATGAAGTTTCCTAATTTCCTCATTTACTGCAGTCTCCTCAGTAGGAAATGCTTTCAGTTTTTTACTTTGATTCCATCAAGAAGGCATTCAGATGTGTCACACATTTGCCATAAATTCAGAATGTTATTACTCTAGTTGTTCATTAGATCACTGTAGTAAAGCTACTGCTCACCAAGGAGTTAACTGGAAGTCTACTGCTGGTATTGAAAGTGATTGTTTCAGTCTGCATGTCAGAATTTTCTAATGAAATAGAAGAGGATTTGAGATCTCACTTAAAACATGCACTAAATTTTCTTTTTGCAGCACTAACCATAATTTCTATGGCAAAATAAACCCCCTCATTTTGTTCCTTTTTAAATTAAATGTTTTAAGTGTTACCAGTTTATTCCAATCAAGATGGCTTCAGGTGTGCCATACTTTTGTCATAAGTAAGGCTGTTAGCACTCTAGTTGTTCTTTAGAACACTCTGGGAAGCTGCAGTAGAACACAAAGGCATCAACTGACAGGCTGCTCCTGTTGAAATATAACAGGAAGATATTTGAGATCTCACTTAAAACATGTCCTAATTTTTCTTTCTACAGCACTAACCATAATTTCTATGGCAAAATGAACCCCCTCATTTTGTTCCTTTTTAAATTAAATGTTTTAAGTGTTACCAGTTTATTCCAATCAAGATGGCTTCAGGTGTGCCATACTTTTGTCATAAGTAAGACTGTTAGCGCTCTAGTTGTTCTTTAGAACACTCTGGGAAGCTGCAGTAGAACACAAAGGCATCAACTGACAGGCTGCTCCTGTTGAAATATAACAGGAAGATATTTCAGATCACACTTGAAACATGTCCTAATTTTTCTTTCTACAGCACTAACCATAATTTCTATGACAAAATGAACCCCATCATTTTGTTCCTTTTTAAATTAAATGTTTTAAGTGTTACCAGTTTATTCCAATCAAGATGGCTTCAGGTGTGCCATACTTTTGTCATAAGTAAGGCTGTTAGCACTCTAGTTGTTCTTTAGAACACTCTGGGAAGCTGCAGTAGAACACAAAGGCATCAACTGACAGGCTGCTCCTGTTGAAATATAACAGGAAGATATTTGAGATCACACTTGAAACATGTCCTAATTTTTCTTTCCAGAGCACTAACCATAATTTCTATGACAAGATGAACCCCATCATTTTGTTCCTTTTTAAATTAAATGTTTTAAGTGTTACCAGTTTATTCCAATCAAGATGGCTTCAGGTGTGCCATACTTTTGTCATAAGTAAGGCTGTTAGCACTCTAGTTGTTCTTTAGAACACTCTGGGAAGCTGCAGTAGAACACAAAGGAATCAACTGACAGTCTCTGCCCTTGTTGGATGTACATGTTTTACTGAGAATGTCAGACTTCATTCTCACATGACTGAGAAAGATAATGTGAATTTACAGAAAATATGCTCTCATTTTAGCTTCTGGGGCACCTTCCAAAACTGTATGGGACAAGCATGTGAAAATAGTTTTCTCTCAAACATGATTCATGATATCCCAGCAGAAGGTTTTTCACTGGGTAAAATCACCTTAGAACACACCACAATTCCTGAAATTAGTATGGTACCATCAACAAATGAATTCTAATGTAACTAAAGTCTGTTATCACCCTTTATAGTTCTCCTTTTGGTAACCCTCAAAATCTTCGATTCACTACAATGCATTTCAATGGGGAACTATCATTTATATTGGTCCCAAGATGGCTGCCAGCAATTCCAGGATGAAGTGCTGACAGCCAATCAGATCTCACGATGACATGTGTGGTTAGGCTCCGCCCAGATATATATGTGTTTTTACTTTTGATTTTCTCAGTAACTACTGAACGGATTTACACCATTTAACAAAAGGGTTCTTTTGAACCAAGAACTACCTCTTTGCCAAATTTGGTGTAATTCCGTTCAGCAGTTCGGGCTGTAGCCTTGCATAAAGTTTCCTAAGGGAAATTGATTTTTGACTCTTATTTTTTTAATTTCTCTGCAACTACTGAACGGATTTACACCATTTAACAAAAGGGTTCTTTCTGAACCAAGAACTACCTCTTTGCCAAATTTGGTGTAATTCCGTTCAGCAGTTCGGGCTGTAGCCGTGTCTAAAGTTTCCTATGGGAAAATGAATGGGGAAAACACGTTTTGGGACCCCCTTTTTTCTCGGCCCCCGCTTGACGAATCACCCTGAGACTTTCAGGGTAGGAGCGGACCGGAGCGGGCCATAAAGTTTGAAAATTTCGCGAAGATTCGTCAACCGACGCAAGAGTTATTTCAAATAGAATGTCGCGGATTTCCTATGGAAAATAGGTCCTAACTATAACTATCTACTGGCGACCGCCAGTAGATAATATATATATATATATATATATATATATATATATATATATATATATATATATATATATATATATATATATATTGTTGCACGCTTGCCCACCACTTCTTCCACATGAAATAAGGCAAGAGTAGACCCAAGAATTCGTTGCAGTGATTTAATCAGTAATCACCATGTCGCCATGACGCGTTTCGACCGATAAAACGGTCTTGATCACATGTCAGCGCCTAAGGCGGGATTACAACTTTTAAAGTGCAAGTGTCATGTGGTAGCAGCCATAGACATAGTAAACATACTCCACTGGAAAATAAGTAATAGCATTAATGCATTGATAATATACAATATGTATAAAATTCATCCAGGGTAAAAACATATCATAATAAAACACATTATGACCAACACCAATGTTCTACATAAAAGGAAAATAAGAGTATAAATACTAAACAATATAATTCCTTTAGTTCCGAACATTCGTGTCTTAGTTTGAAAATGTGCCTAAATATACTGCTATTTAATATTAAAAAAAGTGACTTAGTGCATGATGTAAACCCCCCCTAAAATTAAATACTTAAGTGCAAGTCCTAACTAATTCCCTATATGTGCAAAAAGTGCAATATTAGTGCAAATACAGCCTATGTGCAAACAATAGCTAGCAGCCACAATGGAAAGATTGATGTCATAATCAATTCTATAGGGTCCATGGACGATCAACCGAAGACCAAATAAATACCTAGAAAATGAATTTAATAAGTTTAATAAGTTAAACTAGGAGTAGAAGAGATAATACTAAAGGCGCTGGGCGGTTGATTCCCACAAATGAGTTTGTAAAATTCATAAAATTTACATAAATTCATTTCAACCTAAAACCCCAATAAATTACCTAAAAACCTCCTAAAAAATTTACCTAAGAAGTACCTAAAAAATTACTAAAAATTCTAAATACAGTGTTGACTATAAAAGTGAAAAAGTTACTAAAGCAAGATTTTTATATATATATTAATCCTTTTGAGGAGGTAAAATATTACGGTGGATTCCAATACAACTGATCCTGTAAAAAAGGAATCTAATTTTAATACTATTTTAAAGATTATCGAGATATACCTAATTCCTGAAGTCTGACAAAAACTATTACTCGACAAATATATATATATATATATGCACCAAACACAACTCTCAGCACCTCCTCACGACGAACTGCGAGAAACGAAACACCAGGATAATTATGCGGCAACTTGTTATTTATTCCTCTCACTCCTCAATCTCCATGACGCGTTTCGGGCATCCAGTGCCCTTTATCACATAAAGAGAGTGCAGTACGCCATATTTTTTATGCTTGGTGAAAACACCCACGTGATAACAAACAGAGAGAAAACACTTTCAGTTTCAGGTCGCTCACTAACATATATATGCTATTGCCATATATTCAGTTGTAGTACATTTTTTGCGGGTATAATTAAATGCTTTATCATTGCAATATAACTTAACCTCGCATTTATATTTACGTGCAGTCAATAAATAAAATAGATAAATGAATTATTCATTAAATAATTAAATATGCATAAATAATTAAAATATACATATCATCACACACATATAAAATTAATAATTTATGTGCAAAACATTAATAAATGTATTCATATATGGACATATTTCTGCATAAATGCACATGCCTTATCCACATTTATTGTATGTTTTTTACTACCAGTATAAATGCTGTTGTATTTGATATTTCTCAAAATCTACGGATTCTCTAGTTTTTATATTGAAGCATGTATATATAAGGCATTTTTATAGTTATTTTCTATATTGTTACTGAGCAATATTTTCTGATTTAAAGTGCTTTCTGTATAACCTGTGCAAAAATTTGTGTTATTTGTAAGATAAAGTGCATAGTGCCTGATACATAAATAAATAACCCAAAAAGTGATAATGCTAGTGCTATTGACATAAAAATACTCAATTGGATGTTAAAAAGCAAATGATAAAATCTATTTACAATTCATTCGCGGCGGATGAGTTTTATCAAACCCTATTGTAATTGCCACTATGTTTGCAACTGTATGATCATAATTGTTCTTTAAGTAATACATACAGTGAGGACATCCTAACTCCTAAAAGTATTGGATTAAAATCTATAATCTACAGTTCTAAATATTGTATGTTAATAATTTATTAGAAATCTATAAACTATATTTAAATAATCCATATAAAAGTCAACTACAAAAAGGTATGCATGTCTTCTGTATTGTTTAATCCATTGGGTGTCTTGCTGTCTAGTTCTAAAATAAATCTTGTTTCTCGCTGTCTCAACAGTCACTCCCTATTTCCCCCTCTACGAAAAGCTGGGATCGCATCAATGACATAGTATGCCAGGCATTTGACATTTTTATTGTGGGCTTCTTTAAAATGTTGAGCAACCGGATAGGACGGGTCATTATTAACGATTGCCCTAAGAAGCTGCAGTAGTCTGACATGCACCTGCAGCTTAGTACTTCCCACATATCTAAGCCCACAGGTGCACGTCAGAACATAAACCGCATGGTCAGTCCTGCAGTTGTAATTACCTTTATATATATAGAGAGAGAGAGAGAGAGAGAGATGGTAGAAGCGTAAACCAAACAGCAGTAAAAATCAAGCAATAAACAAACCAATGAATACAACTAATAAAGAAACATGTTAATTAATACATTTTTTATAAAACTATACACACTATACTATATACACGCTCTAATTTTTAAGAGTAAACCACCAGTAAGAATTATTTCATACAATAAATGTATGAAGTATCAACAGTGAAAACAAAGTAACAGCACTGGGTACCCAAATTGCAATTAATACAGACTGGTCATTGTGGTGTTGTGTGAGTTAGAGATGATGTGACCCTTATGGTTCCTGATGGACTCCGTTGAACAGTGACGTAAGTGTGTGGGTGATTGAATTCCAGATGTAGAATGTTCAGTTAATGGTTACACGCTGAAGAATAAAAATGTGTAATACCAAGCTCCGTGTGTGGCGTGGCCATTTGCATGTATCCGGGCTGAGGGAGGACGCTACACTGGTGATGAGATAGGGGATTGTGGAAACCCCGGACACGAAAAGCCGAGAGTGCTCTCCTGGAGAGTTTGCTGTGGTGCAGCACACTGCTTGTGCGTGCCGCGTGTGCCCCAATGGAAGTGAAAATCGATGGTTAGTGTATGTGGAGTTAAAGTGCTACTCCATCTAGTGCAAGGCCTGTGAAGGAGGTTAAGACCTTACAGAAAGTTTGTTAGTCGTAGGCTAGACATTTGCTGATAAAGTCAAGACAAGAGGTACTGTGCCACAACACGACACAGCGCTGCCATTTATAAAGTACGACAATGCTAAAGGCAGTGAAAACCAGGTACAGAAAGTGCAATGACCGGCGACAGCCAGGTGCAAGAGAACACTTTGAGCAGAAGCAGGCTAACGCAAAGATAGTAGAAATGCTAAAGGCAGTAGAAACCTGATACAATGTAAAGAGGTGAGAAGGGTGAAAAACCCATGTGAGAAACAAAGCCGCTACTCAGCGCCAAAGAAGATAGCACCTTACAACCGGAGAGCGGGCGTGACAACCTAAATGTCAGCAAGTGGCTAGTGCGTGTCGAAGGTGCCGGTACAGGTGGGCAGCAGACACCGCTGGAGCAAGCTCCGCTCCCGGTAGCAGAAAATTGCACAGGTTATGATGCTGCCGCATTCCTTAAACCACCACTTCCCTTCAATACCACCAAAATGCAAAATATTGGCTTAAAGATGGACTGAATGGATCGAAACCTTCAATGATTTCATTGACACGCTGGAAGAAACAAATGACAAAAATATCATTAAATATCTAAAGAAGTTAGAGGGTGAAGGAGTTAAAGAAGTGATAAAGAAAATACCACAATGTGATGTAGTGACGTACCTTCAAATTAAAGAGGCGTTAAACGCCAAGTTCAATCTAATACCGCATGTTGGCTATGAAAGGTACATTTTCAGTCAGGAAAGGCAAACAGCTGGTGAAACGATGGATACGTTTGTAGAAGGACTTGGGTCGCTCATAAATCATTGCAAGTTCAATGAGTTCAATGAGGAAGAGGCAATGCCTCTCAGGGTAATAGATGTTTGACTCTCAGATTCCTTATTTATTTATTTATTTATTTATTTATTTATTGTACTTGTAGAGCCAACATTCATCCCAGGGAATAACACAGCGCTAAGAGTAGCTCAAACTTATTTTTAAAGATAGTTAATTTCAAAAGGTATCAGCAGTTAAGTCCTAAACAGCCACAATCTTCAGCTTCTTCCTAAACCCCATATGGTCGTCAGTGAGGTGGATGTCTAAAGGAAGTTTATTCGAATGTACGGCTGCCAAATATGAGAAGGAGCGACCCGCCGCTCTGACCTTCTTTATGCGTCTAGTTTTAGAAAGAGCGCGATTGCAAGACCTCAATTCTCGCGAGGGAACATAAAATTCAACTTTGTCCTGTTGGATTCTGGGGCCAAACTTGTGTAAAGCTCTATGCGCATAGCACAATAGTTTGAACTTGGCCCGTTGGTGCACAGGCAGCCAATGAAGCTCCTTCAAACACTCTGATGCCGAGCTGTACTTATTTTTGTTACAAACCAGCTTTGCTGCTGCATTCTGGGTTACCTGTAGTCGAGAGAATAGGTAGCCAGCCATACCAACATATAGTGCATCCCATAGTCCAGTTTGCAGGCCAATAAGGCCTGGGTAATGGTTTTTCTCCAGTTCAATGGAATCCATATGAAAAGTCTCCTTAGTAGTTTTAGCAACGCAAAGCATTTACCACACAGTACTCTGACTTGATCTTGCATGGTTAGTGCATTATCTACCAGTATTCCCAAATTTTTTACAACCCGTTTGGGCTCTGGAGCAATACCTAGTGACTGGGGCCACCAGGTTGCGTCCCAGACTAGGTGTGCTCCTCCAAAAAGCAGTATCTCAGAATTTTCAGCATTTAGCTTCAAACAATGATCTGTCATCCAATTTGCAGTTTCTGAGAGACAGTTGATCAAATTACTTCTAGTGTCCTCATATCTTTCTTCTATAGCTATCAGCAACTGCGTGTCATCCGCGTAGGAATAAATATTAAAACCCCATTTCTTCACAATCATGGCCAATGGAGAGACATAAGCATTAAAAAGAGTTGGACTCAATGAGGCTCCCTGCGGGCCACCACACTTGATTGTTTTTGGGTTGGAAGAAAAGGAAACCATTTGTACTCTTTGAGTTCTATTATGTAAAAATGAACTAAACCATTGAAGAGTTTTAGAGTGTAGTCCTTTTTCATGTAGGATGTTCATCAAGAGGCTATGGGATACAGTATCAAAAGCTGCCGACAAGTCCAAAAGGATCAGGGCGGCAGCTTTACCCTGGTCCACCAGTTATCTGATATTATCCAGTACTGCTAGTAAAGTAGCCTCCGTACTATTAATTGCCCTGAAGCCTGTCTGTGAAGAATCTAAGAGATCATTTGTCTCTAAATAGTCAACTAATTGTTTGTTGATAAACCTCTCCAAAACTTTTGACAGGTAAGGAAGTTGAGAAATTGGTTGATAGTTCGCAAGGTTAGAGACATTCATACCTGCTTTTGATGCCAGTGGGAATACAATAGCTTGTTTCCATGAATCCGGAAACACAGCAGAATCTAACTAAGGGTGGGGGAAGTTGGCGGAGAAACACTACACGGAGTTCTGTGGAGTTGAACAAATACTCCGTGAAAACTCCCGCTCTGTAACTCCATTCCATCTCATCCTAATTAATAAAATAGAAATCTATCTTTACATGCTAAAATGCATATAGTCATCTCACAAAAGTGAAAATGAAAATATAGCAAGCAGTGAGAGAGGTGATGATTTTGGGGTCCTCCCTAACCTAGGGAGAGAACCAAGCAGATGCCTTCAACACAAAGAGCACATCATGCTGAACGATTCGGTGGTGGTCCCATCCTCTTAGGACCACCCCAAGCACAGTTATGGGCAAAATTACAATCTCAACCAAAGGCCCTGCAAATCATTATGGGACGAGATTCTAGAGTGCAGTGAATATTATAGTATCCAATATCAAAACATTCCTGAAGCGGCAGCGCTCTCCGGGCTCAGCTGAGAGCTAATACTATAATATTCACTGCACTCTACAAGTGTATTGTATACTTGCAGATGCAGGTCTCACTTTAAATGCTGCAAAGTGTGAGTTTCATCAAACCAAACTCAAGTTCCTTGGTCACATCTTTTCTGAAGGGGGAATGACTCCGGATCCGAATAAAGTACAGGCCTTGTCAGCCACTTCTTCCCCACAAGATGTAAATATGCTCTGATCCTTACTTGGTATGACCAGTTACTGTTCAAGGTATATACATGACTTTGCCACTGTAAGTACCCTATTGAGAGATTTAATAAAACAAAATGTCTCATTTCAATGGTCAAGTGAAGGTGAACAAAGCTTCAAGAAAGTCAAGCATGCAATTGAAAATGCAACCGAAATGGAACACTTTGATCAAAAATTGCAGACAGAGGGGGATATGTACAAGGAAGTGGCGGAGCGCAGCGTTAGCCTCCTTGGCTTAACGCCGCGCTCTGCCACTTCTGAAACGCAAGGCTGCACCATATTTACAAGAATGTGGTGCAGCCTTGCGTTTCCCCCTGCGATGGCGCTCAGGTTAGCAACTTAGCGCCAATGCAGGCACCCTTGCACCATAGTGCAAGGGTGTCTGCGTGCAGGGGAGTATTGTCTATGTGTAGGAAGGTGTCCCTTCCTGCACATAAACAA
This sequence comes from Calotriton arnoldi, assembly GCA_963921515.1. Lineage (NCBI taxonomy): Eukaryota > Metazoa > Chordata > Amphibia > Caudata > Salamandridae > Calotriton > Calotriton arnoldi. The sequence continues at coordinate 70,966 of CAWUFW010021490.1, read as the reverse complement.
TCCTAAAATGCCATTCTGTCACTTTCATGTGTGCTGCTTCATGCAGCACACATGAAAGTGACAAAATGGCATTTTTAAAGGTTTGTTTATGTACAGGAAGGGACACCTTCCTGTACATAAACAAACCATGGCATTTTGCTTTTCCTATGTGTGCTGCACAAGGCAGCACAAATGGAAAAAGCAAAAACAAGGAGAAATAATGCATTTCTCCTTGTTTCGCCAACTTAAGACCAGGATTTACCTGGTCTTAATTTTGGCGATGCCTCCTATGTACGCCACCCTTGTACATAGGGGGCAGCGTCAAAATGAATGGGTGTTGCAGTGGAACGCCCACGGCAACACCCACTGCCCACCCCTTTCCCGCTAACCATAGCGTGAAAGGGGGCCTTATGTACAAGGCAGCGTTAAGTCACGTTGGTAAAAGTGACATTGTGGTGGCGATAGGGGCTTGTACATATGCTCCAGAGTTTGTTGTTGAAGCAAGCCCCGTGGGGTTGGATACCATCCTTGCCCAGCAGACTTGTCTGATGAAAGAGGTGAAACAGAGTTTAAGGCATGTCACTTGTGCAACTGTTTGTCATCCAAAACAACCTCACATCCGTTAAACATGTCTGATCTCCCGAAGCATGCATGAGAGAAGATTGAAATTGATATCTTTGGCCCCCTTGACAAGGGACATCATCTACTAGCAATTGTTGATGAATATTCCCGTTTTCCCCTTGTGGAAGATCTGTTATCAACTACTCATGAAAGAGTCATTGAGAGACTAGAAAATATTTTTGCAACATGGGGTGTTCCTTCGATGTTAAAATCTGACAATGGCCCGCCTTTCAATAGTCGAGAATTTAAAGATTTTCTCACTCATTTAAATGTCAAATATCAGAAAAGCACGCCTCTCTGGCCACAGGCGAATGGTGTAGTCGAGAGATTTATGAGTACCCTCAAGAAGACCGTTCAGTGCACAGCGATGTGAAAAGCTTGAACTCAAATCAGTTCTTCAGTCTACACTTCGTGCACACAGGTCAACTTTTTTTTTTTTTTGTGTCTGAGTTCCTGTGCGTTACCGGTGTGTTTTTGTCCGGTTGGATTCTGCCATTAGAGTATCTCAGGATTTCAGTATCTCAGGAACCAAGCAGGTCGGAGAGGGTATGAAGGCTGTAGTGAAGGGCTTTCTTAATGTGGCGATTCTGGAGGAAGGACCTCTGTACTGCTACATAGGGCAGTTTAGTTACCCACCAAAGGTCCGGGCATACACAGGTAAGACCTGTATGCTGTGCAGAAAGAGCTTGTTTCTCTTAATCTTTATCCGGCGGAGTCCGAAATGTATGACCGATTCCCGGTGGAGCTGCCCGACGGCTATAGGGGAGACAGGCTCTGGCACACCGCTATGACCGTCACCTACCCAGCCGGACCTCGGACTTATGTCTCGTCTCTTTCTCCGCTGCTGACTCTTGGTCCCTTCCTGATTCTCATTTTTATCCGGCGGAGTACGAAATGTATGACCGATTCCCGGTGGAGCTGCCCTGACAGCTATAGGGGAGACAGGCTCTGGCACACCGCTATGGCGTCACCTACCCAGCCGGACCTCTGACTTATGTTTCCTATCTTTCTTCGCTGCTGACTCCCTCCCGTGGACGCCCTGCTCTCCCTGGCCTTTTTCTTTTTCCCCTCTCTTTTCTGTGGATCTTGTTTTTCACGGTCGCTAATAACACCTGTATTGAATTTGTAACCTCTCTGTAATTAATGTGATCATTTTTGTAATTTGTAACACAATGCTTCCTTATGTTAAGCGCTAGACCTAGTTTTTGGCCGATGCCCGGTGGAGCTACCTGATAGCTATAGAGGAGATGGCCCCCTTGGCCGGCACCTACCCAGCCGGGCTTTGGGCAGACCTTCCTTCGTCTCGCCTTCGCATTCTCCCTCCCACCCCTTTACCCTACCCCCTTTCCCCTCTGTGCTCCATTGTTTTGTCCCCTATGCTTTTTAAATGTTTTTCCGTTGAGACCTAGATATTTGGCCGATGCTCGGTGGAGCTACCTGATAGCTATAGAGGAGATGGGCTGTGGACTTCCCCCTCGGCCGTCACCTACCCAGCCGGACTTTGGACAGACTCTCCCTCGTCTCTCCACCCTATTTCCCTCCTACCCCCTTACCCTACCCCCTCTCCCTTCTAAGCTCCATTTATCTCGTCTTTATGCTCTTGAAATGTTTTTCTAGTAACTGATGTAACTTGTAACTGATGTAATTTTGTAACTTTGTGGAACCCTATGTAAAGCGCTCTGATACCTCCGGGTCTAGCCAGCGCTATATAAAACTCAAAAAAAAAAAAAAAAAAAAAACTTCCTATTCCACCACAGGTGAAAGCCCTGCCACCTTAATGTTTGGGAGAGCCATATGAATCAAATTGTCACAATGGACCACTGAGAGATCGGTTGACATTGATAAACTTCGAGCCTCTGATTCGTCTGACAAAAACAAAATGAAGACCTATGCGGACAGACGCTGCTGTGCTCAGGGCACTGTGTTCAACAGAGGAGACCAAGTTATCGTCAGGCAGAAACGGAAACGCAAGTCTGATCCTCCTTTGGACGCTGACCCACTAAGGACTGTGACTAGTAAAAGAAACATGGTGACTGCTCACTATTCTGGAAAGTCTAATAAGCGAGATTCTTCACATTTCAAGCCCTGCTTCGACCTTCGCCATCTCCAGATGTCAGGAGTGAGACTTGTCCACCAGAGAATCCAGAGAGCCCAATGACTCTACCAATGTCTCTGTCACCGAGGGCAGTCATGGACACTTCTCCGGTATCTCCACAGCCTCACTTGACCAGATCCGGGCAATTGATTCGAGCACCAAAATGACTTATTGAAAAGTTGTCATTTCTATATGTATTATTGGTACTTTTATTTAGCAAAGGGGGAGAAATAGTGTCGTGAGAGTTAGAGCTGACGGGACCCTTCTGGTTCCTGACGGACTCCGAAGAACAGTGACGTAAGTGTGTGGGTGATGAAATTCCAGATGTAGAACGTTCAGTTAATGGTTACACGCTGAGGAATAAAGACTTGTAATATCAAGCTCCGAGTGTGGCATGATCATTTGAATGTACCCGGGATGAGGGAGGACGCTACAGTCATGATCACAACAGTGATCTATTCATAATGTAATGTTCTCCATTACAAGATCACGGTCCGCTTATGTGTCAGAAAGATGAATATTAACCTAGCAACTCATCCTGCAGCAAAAACATGTCTCCGACTGTGTTTCTTAGAATTACCATTCAATATTGATCCCTTATAAAATTATGATCAGAGACACACTATATATGAGGACAGCCCATGGGCAGCTTCAACCTGACCCTATCACATTAATATCAGAGCCACCAGAGTACTTTTTAGAGATTTCCCTTAAGAGACCTTCTTTTGGTTTCTGGCCTAGTGTAAGGGTCACAGTATGGTAAAAGTTAAATTTCTCAGAACCAAATTTGCTAGTGACATTGGGTCAATGGCTATACACCCAGGAAGGTCAGATCTGGCTACAGACAGGGTTCAGACAAGGGTATGATTTTCAGGGAATGATTTAGATTCTGGACTCACCATGGCAAAAAGGCACACACACAGACCGCAAAGGATCTTCTTCAGTCACAGGATCTGGCTAGCAAGCAAACCAGCAAGGGTGCTGGACCTCTGCACAGATAGGCAGGGTGGGGAAACCCCCAAGTGTGGCTCAGAAACTTCTTCTGGGACCTAGGCCACTGAGGGTGGTGGCAGGCTAATGCTCAATGCTATGCTGAACCGAGGCTAGTTTGTACTTGGAAATAAGTAATACAGCAAGGCAATGCAGCCACTGAGAGTGCACATGCTTACCTGGCAGTGTCACCACTCAGCCGTCCTGCACTTGTATGTTGATCTTTGGCAACCCTCATCAGGTCTTTTGTAAGGAGAAGAGTTTGTCTTCGTGCTTGGCTAAAGCATGTCCTTGGGTGGGCTGTAGGCTTCTGTGCAGGCAATATAAGCAGCATGGCACAAATGAAAAGCTTCAGCGGGGTACGAGGCTGAGTCCAAGAATCATGGAAAAAGGTAACACTCAGTTCCGAATTCAGGAAGGAATATCACAGGGACCAAAAGCTCGGGTCATTGTAGTTCTTCAAAGTACTGTAGCGGTGCTTCAGCTTATATTGAGAGTCTTTGGTAGTTGGGAAACAGCCACTGCCAATCAGTTCAGGTGAATCTTTACAGTTTACGCACCCAGCCAGCCCAGTCCGAACACTCTCCATTCTCAGAGAGGATGACCGGTAGAGTACACTTATCTGGCTCTGGAGACGAAGCATAAGGTTCAGTGCTTATATGACACCAGGCAGGTACACTCTTGTGGTATCTCTTCGGCACCCTCCATTCGATGCACTGCATCTAGGATACGGGAGCCAGCTTCTCTTAAATGTACACTACTAGAATATTGAAGTCTAAATATCGTACTAACAAAATATGGTAGCCAGAATATTGACCACCAAAATATTGTGAAGAAAGTTTATATAGGCAAGTATTGATTTAATATAATCAAAACCACATATATGTACTTTAATATTATATATATCTTCAAGGTACATAGATGTGGAGCTTAGAATAGTAATTCTATACTTATCTTTAGACGCTTACCTCCACAATATATGGGTAATCAATATTCTGGCTTCGATATCTTGGTAGCACAATATTTTCATGCTTGATATTCTGGATACATTGGGGTATTCCCCTCCTCTCCGGGGAGGCCAGGGTCAGAGAAGCAAGAAGCAGGAAGATGTAGTCGGTCGGTCTGGGCTGCCCTGCGGTTTCTTTGTGACCAACAGCAGCCCTCCGGCTTACATTCAGCTTTCATATCAAGGGATCCTGGTGATCATCTCAGGGTAACCCTAACAACAGGTTTGCCTTCTCTCTAGTGCATTCCTTCCAGTGCATGCCATCATTACTGAGAGCACAATACAGCAATGCACACGTTTAAAAAAACAAGCATTGGCAAAGCCGATGAGTGCTGTTGTCTTTGGCAATGTTTTGTAGTCATGCTATATAGTAGCTCGAATGCTTTGCAGTGTGCCTAAAACTAATTTTAAAAAGCACTATGATGCAGCCAGGGTTAATGTGTTCTTTTAAAAAAATACATTAGCACTGTATGTATCATAGTCCTATATTTTATTATTATTTTTACCATGGTGCACAGCAGCCACACTGCTATACAGCCTATCTGCAAATCATTGCCAAAGTCAGCAATGCGCATGCTGTACAGCATGAACAAAAGACAATGGCAATATTCTCAAAGGCCAGACTTATTGGCTTTGACAATGTGTGTTAGGTCTCGGCACAACACACCTGTGATTCTGAACAAATCACTTAATCTCCCCATGAGTGAAAAAGAAAAATAACATGGCATTTCACAAAAAATCCTATCACAAAGAGAAAGCAATTGCGCCCATGTCTTAGTAAAAATACATTTGGAAACAGACAGTATCTGTTGTCACAATAAACATCTATTTCAAAGGAGAAAAGGGCTTCTTTGAAGTGTATGTGGCATAGTAAAATATAGCTACAAATGGCAAGAGTTTCAACATGGATGACAGGGAAGAACAAACATAAAAGTAGTGCCTCATTAATAGTGCGATCAGCGGAAAGACAGCAATCAAGCTGAAGCAATAGGTACTTGGTCTATGCTCCAGCCAAAAGAAGAGGAAGTGAAGCCAGCGCACGCTGGCCAATTAGGAGGTAGCAAATAAGAGTGAACCAGAAGCCATGAATGTTAAGCAATGGGTGGGCTCCAAGCCTCTTGTTTTATACAATATCTTTTGCAAGTGAGAGAGCGTGCAGAGCATGCGCTGTCGCATGTGAGACCAAGTGATATATAAAGAGGCCCATGTTTTCACTGGTGACTAGACGTAATCACATCTGGGTGCAACTACTGCTCCCCAAACTGTATTATTTCTTTCACCAGCCAACATATACAGTAAAGGAGGGGTTCCCCATTTATGGCTATGTGAAGAGAGACTGTAGAAAGATCTCCTTAATACCAGAGTACACCAGGAATGTCCTTGAGGAGTAATCGAGCAGGCGGTGGGGGGTTCCTTGAACTAGGGTCTCTTCAAACTGAGGCAAAAAGGAAAAATACAAAGAAACTTCAGGGTCAATGCACAAAATAGACTCCCAGTGATGGACAAGTATTACAGCCTGCTGACGACTTCCATCCTCCCAAACCCCTATGGCGCTGCATTATTTATATGGATATGCTGTACAGACCCCTTATTGCACACACATGTACACAGTGCTTTAAATGGGAAAAAATAAGTGCAGGTACTCATTAAAATAAGCTAGAGGTGTGGCAAGTGGGCGGAGCTAGGGGCGGGCTACGGGCAAGATATGATGGTACATAATGGCTTCTGTACAAGTTGCAGCACATATCAAAACACATGAAATGCGTTTATGTAAAGAAAACAGGTTAACTCATTACACAATTGAAAGCCAAACAGGATTATATGGTAACATTTTCTTGTTTTGTGATATTTGCTGTTTCTTAATGCCCTACTGTTATTTATGGTTGTTTGGCATAATACTATATATTCTCAAGCGCACAAATCGACAGAAACAAGCAGACCTTTACGCAAAAGCATTCCACACATTCCCTTTAATATATGTCCTGATACTCTCCCTCGTTCTCTCACTCAAAAACAGGCAGTCCCAGCCCATTTCACTCACCTAATGGAGAGGTGGGGAGGGGCGAAATCACTTTCAGCTGAATGGGCTTTGCTATCCGATCGACAGTGCAGGGTGTGTCTAGAGTCTAATTGTCCCCAGACTGCAGGGGGTTGAGAGGGCTTACATCACGCTGTGATTAACAGGACAGACCCTGTCCTGTTAATCACAGCGTGATGTAAGCCCTCTCAACCCCCTGCAGTCTGGGGACATTCAAGTGGGCGCTGCTGGAATCTTCAGCAGGGACTCTGCAAGGCCACTGAGTTACACGCTCTTCGGAAGCACTGCCCTGAGCTGGAGGAGATGCCTAACCGGAGCCTGCTGTGCCGCCGAACAGGGTACCGGTACTCTCCCTGGATAAAGAAAAGTGCCGGTACTGACGGCAAGAAAATTCAGAAGTGCCGGTACTCAGTACCGGTGAGTACCGGCCCATTTAAAGCACTGCATGTACACAATCTTATACTCCCAGTCCGTTTAGAAACCCCTTACGCATCTTTCTTGTACACATGCCCTGGACACGTCCGGGACCTCCCATCTCTACTCGCCTCGCCCTGTGTCTTGAATAATGTGGGAGAGTTCATTCTCACTCCCACCAGCCTCTTTCGCCTCCTCCCTTGTATGATTCTCTCCCCGAGCTCCAGCACACTCCCTCTTGTTCCTTTGTGCGTTCCTTCACCCCAGGACATCTGAGAGATGTTTTGCACTTCTTTGTCGGCATTAATTATAACTTGCTCACATCTGTTCTATTTTTACTCGCCCCTCGCCTTGCCCCTGTTGTGTTGCGATTCTTTTCTCATTTGGTTCTCGCTGCGCGCACCCCGGGGGTGCTCATGTCTTCACACCTCTTTCTACATAAAGCTTCGCACCTCCACACCATCTTCCTTTCTTTAGCAGCAATTATTAAAAAGACTTTATGATGTCTTGTGTTATTTTCGCGATCTACACAAACTGCCTTTCTCTTCTGCAGGGATAGAGTAGGGCGGTGGGGCTGCGGGGTGGTGGGGGAAGCTGGCCCAGGCCTACGAGGACATTTAAAGTCCGCGCTGCAAGTAGGTGTCTTTCAAAGACTGGAGCATCAGAGATAACACCAATGCATGCAACGCCCTGCCATTCTCCCCCTGGCACCAGCCAATCAAATCGTCTTCAGATCTCCCCCATAGGCCAGTCCACGCCTGCTCTGCCCATACTTTCCTTTGTGCTGCCTTCTTGTGGTACCCTGAGATGAGCCTGTCGAAAGCCAAGACATGCCAAGACTCATTCACAGAACATCACTCCGCAGAAGACCATCTCATTCCTGTCCATTGCCTGTGCCCGACGCCTACCCACATAATTGTAACGGGGCAGAGGTGCAACTAGAGCCAAATTTCGGGGGGGGGGGCTAAGAAAAATTTTCGGGGGAGGGGTAATTCTTCCAGCAATAGGCAGAGTGGAAATGCAGGGGGTCTAAGAAGGGGTGAAAAAACAACAAAGCCTCATTAACAAGCAAATGGTCTTTTAAAGACCTGTGAAGTACTCGGGTGCAGCCGTGTGTGTGCCCTGGAAGCTGTCTCCCTTTCCCCCAGGAAAACATTCTTTCATGTAAAAATATAATTGTTTTTGTCCCAGCCCCTCAGATCTACAGATCTTTGTTTTTTTGGTTATGTTTGGAACATCTTGGTTCTCTCTTGTGTGTCTGTTCCTTGTATTGTGCATTAACCGAGCATCAGCTCTGTATTGTACACTCTAGATATATTGGCTGAGCCAATATCCCTCCTAGGGATGGGAGAACTCGACTTGAGGATCCCTAGTGGTCTTAAGTTAAAGAATTGCCCGATCCCACTGTGTACTAGATGTTCCTGCAGTGTCTAAAGAGTTTCTCTTAGTTGTCCCTTCATCCCAGGGCCTGCCTTCTCTGTCAACAGCTGCAGGGTAAGCCAAATCACAGTTGATGTCAATGCTAGCCTGCTGGTGGGGCTTCAGATGTTTCTGGGTTTAAGATCAGCGTATGGTCAATGCTAGCCCATTCCAAGGGATACTTGTGCATCTGGAGGCTCACGATCAAACAGTGCTCAATGTTAGTCCATACCATGGGGTATATGTGTATCTGTGGGCTCACGACCAGAGAGTGGTAAATTCTAGTCCATACCAAGAGGTACATGTGCATTTGGGGGCTCACGCTCAGACAGTGGTAAATTCTAGTCCAAACCAAGGGGTGCATATGCATGTGGGGGCTCACAATCACATAGTGCTCAATGCTAGTCCATACCAAGGGATACATGTGCATCTGGGGGCTCACCATCAAATAGCGCTCAATGCTAGTCCATACCATGGGGCACATGTGTATCTGGGGGCTCACGATCAGACAGTGGTAAATTCTAGTCCATACCAAGGGGTACATGTGCATCTGGGGGCTCACGATCAGACTGTGGTAAATTCTAGTCCATACCAAGGGGTACAAGTGCATCTGGGGGCTCATGATCAGATAGAGGTACATTCTAGTCCATATCAAGGGGTTAATGTGTATCAGAGGGCTCACAATGAGATAGTGATCAATGCTAGTCCATATCATGGGGAACATGCGCATCTGAGGGCTCACTATCAGACAGTAATCAATGTTAGCCCTTAACCAGAGATCTAGATGCATCCGGGGAGCAAGAGGAGCTAAATGTCAAAGCTAGTCCTTACTAAGAGATACACTTCCTTCTGGGAGCTAAAGAACAGCTAGTGGTCATTGCTAGTCCATACCAAGGGATACAGGTGCATCTGGGGGCTCAAGGTCAGATAATCATTAATGCTAGTATATACTAAAAGATACACATGTACCCGGGGGTCAAGGTCAGTTAATAGCCAGTGCTACTCCCTACTAAGGGGTACATGTTCAACTGGGAGCTTAAGCTAAGCTAATGGTCAATGATACGCCATACCAAGGGATAAAGGTGCATCTGGGGACAAATAATGGTCAATGCGAGTCCACACTGAGGATTACTGGTGCACCAAGGGTTAACTGGTGGGATCAGAAAAAGGTCAATGCTAGTCCACACCGAGGGATACACGTGCATCTGTTTCTCAAGATCAGTTAATGGGCAATGCTACTCCATACTAGGGGTGGATGGAACTTGCGGAATTTTACTCCGTGGAATTCTACGGAGTTACATAAAAACTCAGCAAGATTCTGCGGAGTTCCGCCAGCGGGTGGAATTAGGCACATCGTGTTGCTCGTGGTGTGATTTAGTGCCCATAGTGCGTCCTGCACTGAAAATCAGCAAAAAAGGCACCATGTGATGCACCTGAGGGCGCAACTACTCAAGCTGATTTTCTCACGCTCAAGTAGATTTTCTACTCAATTGGCACACTTCTGATCGCGCACGGACTAGACCACCCGCATTATAAAAATCTCGCTGGCAGGGCCGGACTGGCCGTAGCGGGCACCGGGCATTTCCCCGGTGGGCCGCCAGGGTGGGGGCCGGTTTTGGGCCCCTAGGGGCTGTTTTTGTAACAGGGCCGTTTTTGCAGCATAGCTGCAATATCGCCCCCTGTAACAAAATCGGCCCAAACCGGCCCTGGCAAACAGCTCTGCCGCACCCCCAACACCCCAGGGGGGCGGCTGAGCACTTTGCCAGGGCCGGTTTTGGTTCCCAGTCCGGCCCTGCTCGCTGGATGTCCTCCTAGTGACCTAAAATCGTGCTGGAGGACTCCAAATCATGCTCGCCAACTTACCTTTCTGGAGCCACATGCGAGAAAACATTCTGCCATGTGGCAAGTGGTGGAATTTGGCTGGAACTCCGTGTTACAAGAGTAGCACAGAGTCAATCAAATTCAACCAATTCTGCGGGTGTAACAGAATATTCTGCCCATCCCTACTCCATACCAAGGGATGCATGTGTATCTGGGGCTCAAGATAGGCTAATGGTCGATGCTAGACTATAACAACAGGCGCAGGGGTCTAGGGGTCAAGTTGAGCCAATGGTCAAAGCAAGTCCGTACTGAGGGATACACATGCATGTTGGAGCTCAAGGTCAGCTAATGGTGCCTGAGTGAAGCGCACAGGTGCATCTGGAGGTTCAATCTCAGGTTAGACAAATCCGAAACTGTAGAGGGTGTGCAGGAGGGTCCGGGTGATCAAGCTCACTTTATTGTCAATCCTGAACTGTTTAACAGTGCAGGTGCATCTGCGTAGGGACGAGCTCAGTTTACACCAACCATCAAATGCAGAAGGGGGGGTCAGATGAAACTGGGGGATAAAGCTCAATTTATAGTCAATGTAAATCTGTGGAGAGGTTGCAATAGTTTGAGCATTTGATGATCACTGCCTCCCCTTGTGTTTTTTCCATTGCATTTACTGTTGGGGTTGGGCGGGTGTTTAATCCTGCGTGCGCCTCATCCCCGTTTTTGAGATGTTTGTTGCAGAACAGGTCCTCTGATCCCAACAGGACTGAAGACCAGCCCATGTGGGGGTTGGCCTATATGGAACACCTACGCAAGCGAGTTAAGCAAGATATGACTCAATATCCTTCAGAAGTGAAAGGTGGGGGCTTCTGAACACCATTTTGAAACTCCGTCGTAAAACGCAATCTTCCAAAAGTGGGCATGCACAGCCTTGCCATGTCATTCATGCCACTGAGGAAAATAAGCACTTCTTCTAGTGCCATGACGCAGAGGATCCGCCTCTGAGGAGGCGTCCATGACCATGAAGCTCTGGAGGTTCAGGTCAACCTGGAGAGAGCGCTCTATCCCTCTCACCACCCGACGGATATCCTGTCCACTGCACTCCCTTCTTGAATCCCACCCTGAACGTTTCCCTCCTCTGGTGCTGCTCTCAGACCCCTCTTACTCTTCCACGCTCAAACACTGCTGCGCCTTGATGTCACCGCAGAGAAAGCAACCAGAAAGAGGCGGGAGTTATTATACCAAAATAGATTTGTTTATAGCAGTACCCGCTCTGTGAAGACGGCTAAATATATGTACGGAGTGCGTCAAAACAACAATGGGAGAGTAGAAAACCAGTAATTAAACTGTGAGAGATACGAGGATCAAAAACAGATAGTCTGACATGTGGGTGGGCAGAGTCTTTACAACTGTCAAGAAAACATCAGAGAGATATTTTAAGAGTTCAAGAAGCAGGGGGGACATGATTCCCTGATGTAGGCGAGGGGACTGGAGCAGCCTGGATGTCATGTGAAGTGAAGCTCTGTGAACTTGAGGTGCAGGGTAAGGAGGGATGTGTGCAGTGGGGAAAATTCTCTAAATGTGGGATGTACTCTGGAGGTGGTCTGTGTCCAGTCAGCTTTGGAGGTGAGGTGTACTCTACTCTAAAGTGTGTCTGTGTCGAGTGATCTTCGGAGGTGAGGTGTGCTCTGAAGGGGTCTGTTTCGTTTGGAGGTAAGATGTACTCTAAGGAGTGTCTCTGCCCAGTGAGCTTCGAGGTGAGGTGTGCTCTGAATGGGTCTGTTGCCTTTGGAGGTATGATTTACTCTAAAGTGTATGTGTCTGTGTGTAGTGAGGTTCAGAGGTGAGGTGTGTTCTGAAGGGGTCTGTTGCCTTTGGAGGTATGATTTACTCTAAAGTGTGTGTGTCTGTGTGTAGTGAGGTTCAGAGGTGAGGTGTGTTCTGAAGGGGTCTGTTGCCTTTGGAGGTATGATTTACTCTAAAGTGTGTGTGTCTGTGTGTAGTGAGGTTCAGAGGTGAGGTGTGCTCTGAAGGGGTCTGTTGCCTTTGGAGGTATGATTTACTCTAAAGTGTGTGTGTCTGTGTGTAGTGAGGTTCAGAGGTGAGGTGTGTTCTGAAGGGGTCTGTTGCCTTTGGAGGTATGATTTACTCTAAAGTGTGTCTGTCTGTGTGTAGTGAGGTTCAGAGGTGAGGTGTGCTCTGAAGGGGTCTGTTTCATTTGGAGGTATGATGTACTCTAAGGAGTGTCTCTGTCCAGTGAGCTTTGAGGTGAGGTGTGCTCTGAAGGGGTCTGTTTCCTTTGGAGGTAAGATGTACTCTGAGGAGTGTCTCTGCCCAGTGAGCTTTGAGGTGAGGTGTACTCTGAAGGGGTCTGTTTGCTTTGGAGGTATGATTTTCTCTAAAGTGTGTCTGTGTGTAGTGAGCTTCAGAGGTGAGGTGTGCTCTGAAGGGGTCTGTTTCCTTTGTAGGTAAGATGCACATTAAACAGTGTCTGTGTGTAGCAAGCTTCGGAGGTGGGGTGCGCTCTGAGGAGGTTTGTGTCCAGTGAGCTCTGAGTGTGGGTGTGAGGAATATGCTGATAGCGGTCTGCCTGTCTCCTATGATGTGAGTGACGCTCTCTGGGATGGGAGCGTGCACTGGAGCAGGTCTGTATAGAGTAGGTTGCAGCTTTGGGGTGAAGTGTGCTCTGAGGGAGTCTGTATTCAGTGTGGTGAAGATCTATAGGTGAGGTGTACTCTGAAGGGGATCTAGCTCAAGTGAGCACTGGATGTGAGGTGTACTTTGACAAAAGGCCTGTCTATTGGGAGGGGGATGTATTCAGAAGGAGGCCTGTGTCCAGAGGCTGAAGCTATTGAGGTGAGGTGTTCTCTGGAGGGGGTTTGTCTCCATAGATGCCAAGTGTGCCCTTGTATTGTGTGTTCCTGCAGCCAATCCTACCTCTTTAGTCTTCGGCATGTTGCATTCTAGGACATATAGGTGTGCTTTTTCAAATTGAAAGCTGGGGATAAAAAAAATCCAGGGTCAAAGGCTAAAATGCCAGGCCTGGCTTAAGGTATCACATATGACCATGGGCTACCTGGCAGCCATGTATCTCCTGTGAGGTGAAACTATCTTCGTGTGAAATCCCCTCTGGAGGAAGTCTGTCTGAGCCTCCAGTGCGATCAATATCTCTGGTTGTGGAAGTGCTCCGTAGGGGGTCTGTATCCAAAGGGGTATTTCACGAGAGTGAGGTGCAGGGTGAGGGAAAATATCTGGTGTGCTCTGGAGGAGGTATGTCTGTCTCCTATGGCACAAAACGCTAGGGGAGGTTGGTGGGCTCTGGACGAGGCCTGAATACAGTGAGCTGAAGCTCTGGATGTATTGTGTACTCTGAATACTGCATGTGTCCAGTGAGATGTGTGTGTAAGGTGTACTCTGGTGGGTATGTATCCAGTGGGCTGAGTTTCTGGGTGTGAGGTGTGATCTAGAGCAGGAATCTGTATCCAGAAAGAAGAATCTCTGGGTGAGGTGTTTTCTGGATGATGCCTGTATCCAGTGTGGTAAAGCACTGTGGGTGAGAGATGTTCTGGACTGAGTCGATGTCCAGTGGGATGAAGGATTGGTTGTGAAGTGTGATCTGGAGGGGATCTGTAAAGAGAAGGGGTGAAGCTCTCTGATAATAGTGGCACTCTGGAGGGGGTGTGAATATATCATGATCCCTCGTCATGTATGGAGGCGAGATATCCCACAAAGTGCCTGAATGTATACGTCTTCAGAAACCAGAAAGGCTATTGATAGGAGTGGAATATGGGTGCCCCCTGAAACAGGCTTCGCGTCTTCCATGGTTGTGGTATGCAAGACACACGAATGAAGCCAAAAAAAAAGACCTGCCCATGTAGTAACAGGACTGATGGAACCTATATACATATTACATATATATTTGTGCTATATAGTAATTAGTAGTGTGAAGGTCTTACCTGTGTCATGGTTTTGGTGCTTATTGGCTCACTCATTGAAAGTTCTGTGGCTGTGTATTTAAATCACCCCTGGCCTACATAATGTCTGCATGTAGTGACGTACAGCGTGTGAAACTTGTGTGTGCATGCTTGGATGTATGTGTGCCTGTGGATGTTTCATGACATGGAGGCCTGTGGGTTGCATTTTGGAAGCCTATGGCCTAGAAATCCTACTTGCAGGGTAGGACTGCCCTCTTCCCCAGATAGGAGATGTGGATTGCTGACATTCCTGATGGATAGGGGGGAACACACACAGTGGAGGAATAGGAGTGGAGCTTCCTCTGTGCACAGCAAAGGTTTCTTTGATTCAAGGAAGAGTTACTGGTCAGTGAGGTTTGAGCTCATTGCCAGGCGAGATGTTGGTTCTGATAATGTTGACACTGCAGGACCAGGAAACCATAATAGAAGGGAGGACATAGGCTTTTAAAGCTTTGTGAGGCATATTTCAGTGGAGGCTGACAGGCAGGTGTGATCCCCTATTACTACCTTGGCCTGTGTGGTGGATTAATCAGAACTGCAGATGCTCCGGTTGTGGCACACTGTCCATTTGACAAAGGACAGGACAGAGGAGTAAGCACTTCCAAAGAGTCGACACCCGCAGCATGAATTTCAAAGAACCAGACACTAAATCACATCTCTGTCTGGATATGAACTGTACAGGTGGCAGCGAGCGTCCCTTAACTTGGTCAACAGCACTATGCATAAGCATAGAAAGGAGATCACCAAGACTTTCAGCCACTGTAACCAGGACTGAAGATGAAGATCTGCTAGTCTCCATGCTGGGTAAGGGACAATGACCCAGGAAGTCCAAAACCCTTACCCTGAGCCTGGGGCACCAGCCTTCTGCTTGCCTATCAAGACCAGCGGACCCTGTGAGGAGAAGGAAAGTGCCTAAGGGAGCACAGCCCTGCGAATGGCTCTTGGTGAGCGAAGTGTGAGACATCTGCTCCAGTTGGATTATTGTGAGAGCACTGGCCATCTGCCCCATTAAAGTCGCCCCCCCTGTATGCAAGCGGAGGCCATCTAAAAGTTAGGGCCTTTCCTGGGTAAAGTAAGTGACATTTGTACACCAGTCTGGGGCCACCATGAACTTAGGGTCATTGACCTTGCAGCATGAAGTCAGGGGCCCTTGTATGCTTGGTAGAACCACTGTGAAGTCAGGGTCATTGCTCTTACTATGTGAAGTCTGCTACCCCCATATGTCAGCTGGGGGCCACTGTGAAGTCAGGGCTGTCACTCTAGAATGGTGTATCAAGAGGATCCCAGCTTGGGGATAAGCATGAGGGACCTGCCCTAGAAGACCACTGCCTTGGTAACACTTGCTGACAGCCGAGGGAGATGCAACGAAGACGTTCAGCACCAACACGGGCCATCCAGAGACAGTGGCGGCTTCAGCACGTCAAGATGGCACAAGGTTGTGGTCCTCCAGAATTGAGATGTTGGATCCCGCAAAGATGTGTCTCAGTCCTCCTGCACTTGCTGGCTGCCCTCAGGTTGGGTAAGACTGTCCTAGGCCTCCAGAATTGTAGTTATTGTGTGTATTTTGAGTCTTATGGCTGTGTACGCCTTTCACCTACCACTCCCAGAAAGCCTTGGACTGCTCGACCCATGCTACCACTGAGAGTCAAGGCTCCAGAATGTCAAGAGTAAAAGGCCTCAAGCCCCAGTAACTCTTATTTGCCCTGTGGTCCTCTGAAAGGGTTCTGGCAGAGGTTGTTTTTTATATTTTTAAATAAATATATATGTATATATATATATATTCACTGAAAAAACCATAGGTTTCAGACACGTTATAGTTAGAAATTACCATTTAAAAAACCTTTGAAATTCACTGAAAAAACCATAGGTTTTAGGGACAGTTATAGTTAGTTGGACATTTCACTCGTACAAAACCCGTGAAATTCCCCCGTTATAGTTAGTTCAGCTAACTATAACTTACGCCCGCAATGCACTGCTGATGACGTCACATATTACATCACTCATGACATGGTCAGTGACATCACTGATGACATCACTGATGACATCATCCAGTGACTGTGTGTTTCTATAAAGTTTAAATATGTTTAATATATATGCCAAGGTGTATTGAAGAATGAGTGGGTGTATAAGTGTCTGGATGGATGATTTAGTAGGTGCGTGACTGACTCTATAAGTGAGTGATTAAACGTATCTTACTGAATGCATGGGTTAGTGACTAAACTGTGTGAATGTCTGTATCCGTCTGTCTGTTGGTGTGTAAGCGGCTGCATATGTTTGCGAATATCTACATGAGTGTCTACATGGGTTATTGATTGGTTGTCTGAGTATCTGTATGGGTGCCTGAGTGTTTGAGTGGGTGGGGTGTGTGTGACTGCTATGCTATGTGAGTGGGTGATTCACTGGGTGCATGGTTTCAAGAGTGCATCTGTGATGGACTGTATGGGTGGGTGAGTGTGTGTATGGGTGTGTTAGTGAGTGAATGTATATCTTAGTGGTACATGTGTGAGTAACTAATATGTCAAAGGCAGTATATATGTGTGTTGGAGTATATAAATGGCTATAAGTGAGAGTGTGCGATTGTGAGAGTGGCTGTATGGATGAGTGTGTACTTGAATCAGTGATTGTATAAGAGCGTAAGAATGTGCTAGTATTTGTATGAGTAAGTAAGCTGGTGTGTGTATAACTGTATAGGTGAGTAAATGGCAGTGTGATTAATTATTTGCATGACTGACTAGGTGTGTGAGTACCTCTATGGATGAGTGGCGGTGTGTGAGTGTCTATGTAGGTGTATAAGTGCATATGAAAGTCCTGTACTGAGTGACCGTAAGTATGAGTGACTGTAGAGGTGAGTGAGTGGATGTGTGTGTAGACCTAAGAATCAGTGAGTGTGTATGTAGTTATTGGTGTTGGAGTGTCTATGGTTTTGACAATGGCAGTCTGTAATTTACAGTGGGTGTATCAAAAGTTATATTAGGGTTTGAGAAGATGCATCAAATTATCACATGGATGATGTCATCAGTGATGTCATCAGTGATGTCATTTGAGATGTCATCAGTGATGTCATCAGTGATGTCACTGACCATGTCATGAGTGATGTAATATGTGACGTCATCAGCAGTGCATTGCGGGGCGCGAGTTATAGTTAGCTGAACTAACTATAACGGGGGAATTTCACGGGTTTTGTACGAGTGAAATGTCCAACTAACTATAACTGTCCCTAAAACCTATGGTTTTTTCAGTGAATTTCAAAGGTTTTTAAATGCTAATTTCTAACTATAACGTGCCTGAAACCTATGGTTTTTAAGTGAATTTCAAAGGTTTTTAAATGCTAGTTTGTAACTATGCCTACAGAGGTAGGACATGTGAAGAAAGAAGAAAAAACGCACAGAAAGAAGCAAAAGAAATGCAGAAAGAAGCAACAGAAGTCCACAAAGACGAAGAAAAGTGCAGGAAGAAGCAAAAGATGTGCAGAAAGAACCAACAGAGGAGCAGAAAGAGGCCTTGTTCCAAAATAATCCTGTGCCCACAACTTTTCCAACGTGTACTGGTGGTAACTGACTCTGACTAACCAGAGCCAGTGCTATGCTAAAACACACTTAGAATACAGTTAAAACACCTACATACACTAGGGAACACTATGCGTTGGGGTACCCCTGTGATTAGCATGACCTCCTCTGTAAGTCCCTAGTACATAATAGGGCAGGGGGATTAAAACTACCTCTTAAAACGCGCTACAGGGTGAAGGGAGGGGGTACGTGAGGTGACATGTGTGCAAACGCGCCCCGTGGCACGTTTTAAGTTGTGGGATTAAGTCCCCTTGAATCCTGAGTGTCCCTGGGGCCCAACTAGCCCCCCAGGTACCTACAGTTAGGACCACAGAGCTGAGTTGCAGAGAGCGTTCCGAGGCCACGCACCTTTTTTCACCTCTCTGCAACGCAACTCTGTTGTGCTTACTGAAGGTACCTGGTGGGCTAGTTGGACTCCAGGGACCCTCAGGATTGAAGGGGACTTAATATCCCAACTTAAAACACGCCACAGGGCCTGTTTGCACACATGTCACCTCAAGCCCCGCCCCCTCCCTTCACCACTGTGCAAACGCGCCCCGTGGCGCGTTTTAATTTGGGGGATTAAGGGATTAAGTCCCCTTGAATCATGAGCGTCCCTGGGGTCCAACTAGCCCACCCTGTACCTCCAGTATGCGCCAGGGAGCTGCGTTGCAGGGAGGTGTTCAGAGGCCACGCCCCTTTTTACACCTCTGTGCAACGCAGCTCTGTGGCGCTTTCTGGACGTACCTGGCGGGCTAGTTGGCCCCAGGGACCCTCAGGATTGAAGAGGATTTAATTCCCCATCTTAAAACGCGCCACGGGGCCTGTTTGCACACATGTCACCTGAAGCCCCGCCCCTCCCTTCACCACTGTGCAAACGCGCCCCGTGGCGCGTTTTAGGTTGGGGGATTAAGTCCCCTTGAATCCTGAGGGTCCCTGGAGTCCAACTAGCCCACCATGTACCTCCAACAAGCGCCACAGAACTGCGTTGCAGAGAGGTGTAAAGGGCGTGGCCTCTGTACACCTCTCTGCAACGCAGCCTCCTGGCGCATACTGGAAGGTTCCTGGTGGGCTAGTTGACCCCGAGACCCCCAGTATTCAAGGGGAATTACTTCCTTCTTAAAACGCGCCAGGGGCGCGTTTGCAGACTGCTGCAGGAGGGGCGGGGCCTCCGGCACGATGCCGGTCTTTTTTTTTTTTTGTATGGGAGGGGGCTGCGTGGCCCCCTTCCCTCAGCCACTTTTGGCCCCGGGGACCCCATCCCCCGGGGCCTGAGGATTTTTTTTTTTTTAAATTAAAAAAGCGGGAAGGGGGCCGCGTGGCCCCCTTCCCTGGGCCTCTATTGGCCCCGGGGACCCCATCCCCGGGGCATGCCCTCTTTTTTTTATATTTGGAGGGGGGCTGCGTGGCCCCCCTCCTCAGGCCATTTCAGGCCCCGGGGACCCCATCTCCCGGGGCCGGCCCTTACGTTTTTTTAAAAACTTTTTTTTATTTTTGGGGAGGGGGCTGCGTGGCCCCCCTCCCAGGCCACTAATAGCCCCGGGGACCCCATCCCCCGGGGCCTGGCCACTCATTGGGGACCGTGTGGGGGTCCCCAATCCCCGCATGGTCCCGCCGGCTCCCCGCGTACTGCGGGAGCCGGCATTGCTTTTCCATAAGCTGAGCTGCTGACATGCAGCTCCCCTTATGGAAAAGCAATCTGCTGCTTCATTGAAGCGAGAGCAGGTTTCCCTGCTCTCGCTTCAATGAAGCAAAGCAAGTTTGCAATGACAGGACGGGGCCGCAGAGGCTCCCGTCCTGTCATTGCAAACAGCAGTGTCCGGGGGGTAGGCACCCTGGGACACTGCAGGAGCCGGCCCTGGGGGGTGGCGGTCCCCAGGGCCATCAAGGGCTCCAGGAAGGGGGCTGCGCGGCCCCCCTCCCATCCTGTGCACAGCCCCGGGGAGGTGGTGGTCCCCGGGGCTCGGGTGTCCTAAACGGACCCCCACATTTTATTATTTAGTGCCCCGGGGAGGTGGCAGTCCCCGGGGCGTGTGGGGGGGCTCGACTCCCCCTACACAGGTTATTTTTACAAAAATAAAAAGAAGCCCCAGGGGGTGGCGGTCCCCGGGGCTGCGGGAGGGCCGAGAGCCCTCCCGCACCATTTTAATTCAAAGCCCCGGGGGGTGGCGGTCCCCGGGGCTTGGGGGGGCCTTAGAGGCCCCCCACATAAATTTACATTAACCCCCGCATGCCCCCGGGACTTGGCCCACCCGGGGGCCAATTAACCTCGAAGCGCAGGAGTCCGCTCTTCGTTTTTATTTTTTATCGGCAGGATCCGCGCACCTAGCGTGTTTTTTGCCGATTTAAAAAATATATATATTTTTTTTGGGGCCCTGGGGGTCCTTGTACGTCCCCCTGAGCAGGCCTAGGGGTCAGGGTGTTTCTACCCTGCCCCCTTTTTGCGTTTTTTGCGTCTGTTTTCGTCTTTTCTTGTGCCTCGGTTCTACCGAGGCACAAGATGGCTGCCAACACTTTCTGGTTTGGAGTGTTGACAGCCAATTAGCATACAGCTCGTGATCGGGAGGGTGCGCGGATCCTCCGCTGCCATAGATATATATGTGTTTTTACTTTTGATTTTCTCAGCAACTACTGAACGGATTTACGCCATTTAACAAAAAGGGTTCTTTCTGAACCAAGAACTACCTCTTCGCCAAATTTGGTGTAATTCCGTTCAGCAGTTCGGGCTGTAGCCGTGTCTAAAGTTTCCTATGGAAAATTGCATGGGGAAAACACGTTTTGGGACCCCCTTTTTCTCGGCCCCCGCTTGCCGAATCACCCCGAAACTTTCAGGATAGGAGCGGACCGGAGCGGGCCATAAGTTTTGAGAATTTCGCGAAGATTCGTCAACCGGCGCCAAAGGTATTGGAAATAGAATGTTGCGAATTTCCTATGGAAAATAGGTCCTAACTATAGCTATCTACTGGCGACCGCCAGTAGATAATATATATATATATATATATATATATATATATATATATATTGACTGAAAAAAAACAAAGGTTACAGTGGCGTTATAGTTAGGCTCAGATTTCACTCGAATAAAACCAGTGAAATTAAGCAGTTATAGTTAGCTGAGCTAACTATAACTCGAGCCCCCCTGCAATGCACTGCTTATGACCTATCATATTACATCACTCATGACATAGTCAGTGACATCACTAATGACATCATTGATGACATCTCAAATGACGTCACTGATGACATCATCCGGTGCCTGTGAGTGTTTTTAAAAGTTTATGAGTGTTAAATATATATACCAAGGTATATTGGTGAATATGTGGGTGTACGAGTGCCTGTATGGATGATTCAGTGGGTGTGTGACTGACTGTATAAGGGAGTGATTAGGTGTCTTAGTAAATGTATGGGTGAGTGATTGGCTGTTTGAATTTCTGTATCAATCTCAGTTGGTGTCTAAGTGGCCGCATGGGTGTGTGAGTGGGTACATGAGTGTCTGTATTGGTGAGTGATTGGTTGTCCGAGTACCCGTATGGTTGTCTGAGTGTCTGTGTGGGTGGGTGAGAGGGTGTGTGACTGCCTGCATGGATGAGTGAGTGGGTGAGTCAGTGGCTGTATGGGTTAGTGAGTGCGTGTCTGTATGGCTGTGTGAGTGAGTAAGTGGATGCTTCAGTTTTATATGGGTGAGAAACTGGGTATGTGAAAGGCAGAATAGGTGAGTGATGGGGTATATGAGTGACTGTGAGGTGAGATATGAGTGACTGTATGGGTGAGTGAGTGAATGTGAGTGGCTGTATGGGTGAGTGTGTGCTTGTCTGTGACTGTATAGGTGAGTGAGTATGTGTTAGTATCTGTATGAGTAAGTGAGTGGGTGTGTATCTGTATGGGTGAGTAAGTGGCTGTGAGATTGACTATATGGTTAAGGGACCTGTGGCCATATGTATCAAGCTAAATTGCGATCGCAAACGCTGAAATTCGCAGAATTTCAGCGTTTGCGATCGCAATTTAGCAGTGTGCAATGTATCACACAAAAACCCACTCGCAAAATAAGTAATCGCAAAATTTGCGATTCCTTATTTTGCGAATGCATTTAAGGAATCGCAAATTGTGATTCCTTAAATGCAATGTAAGAAGCACAAAAAAGTGCGATTTGGCCTTAGGGAATCGCAAATTACCACTAACTTCAAGTTGGTGGTAATTTGCGATTTCTTTGAAAAATGCTCTTTTTGCATTTTCAAAGTACCATGTGGCGCACATACATGCCCTTAGGGCATGTATGTGTGCCACATGTGCACACATGCACATTTCAGGGTGCAACAGGGTGTCCTTTTGACACCTTTGCACCTTGAATTACATTCGCAATTCTGCGAGTACCTAATGGGTACTCGCAAATTGCGAATGTCTTCTCATTCATTCCTATGGGCTTCTAGGCCCATAGGAATGAATGGGAAGGTATTCCTTAATTGCGATTCGCAATGTGCGAGTCGCAATTAAGGAATGTCAGGGAATCGCAAAATATTTGCGAATTTTTATTTACATCTCGTTTTGCGATTCTCAAATAGCGATTCTCTAAAAATCGCTATTTGAGAATCGCACAACCATTCTTTGATACATATGCCCCTAGGTGTGTGAGTAGTTGTATGGGTGACTGACTCAGTGTGTGAAGGGCTGTATGGGTGGATAAATGCATTTGTCAGTGACTGTATTAGTGACTGAGTGGGTGTATGAGTGGCTGTATGGGTGAGTGGATGTGTATGTAGATCCATGAATCAGTGAGTGGGTGTGTAAGTACTGGTATGGGTCTGTGAATGGGTTTGTTAATGGTTGTGAGGGAGTGGGAGTGGATACATGAAAGGTTCATTGGGGTGCGAGTGGGTGCATCACTGATTCTGTGAATGATGTCATCAGTGATGTCCCTGACCATGACCAGTGATGTAATATGTGAGGCTATAACCAGTGCATTGCGGGGATGTGAGTTATAGTAAGCTCAGCTAATTTTATCACTGTTGAATTTCCCTGGTTTTGTACAAGTGAAATCTGAGTCTAATCATAACGTCCCTGTACCATTTGCTTTTTTCAGTCGATTTCTAAGGTCTTTTAAATGCTAATTTCTAACTATAACGTCCCTGTAATCTTTGTTTTTTTCAGTGAATTTCTATGTTTTTTTAAAGTAATAGTCACGTTTGCTAAGTGGTGGAGAAAGGGGGCTGGGCTTCTGACCAGCTCTCAGGGCCCCGCTGTGTAGGACTTACAGGAGGTACCAGAAAGGCTTCTTGGCCCACAAGGTCCCCCAGGATTAAAGTGGACTTCATTCCCCAAATAGTAGTGCGCCAGGAGGTGCGTTTGCAGAGTGGTGGAGACAGGGGACATGGCCTCCAAAGAACTCTTAGCAATCCCGCTGTGTGGGACTTACTGGAGGTAACAGGAAGGGTAGTTGGCCTCCAAGGACATCCTTGGGGGCCAACGACCCCTCCTGTTATCCCCAACTAATTCATTCCCCAACCAGCAGTGCGTCAGGAGGCTCGTTTGCAGAGTGGTGGAGAAAGGGGGAGTAGCCTCAAAGTCCTCTCAGAAATCCCACTGTCTGGGACTTACTGGAGGTAACAGGAGGGGTTCCTGGACCCCAAGAACCCTCAGCATCCAAGAGGACTTCATCCCCTAATCACCACTGCTCCAGGAGGTGCGTTTGCAGAGTGGTGGTGAAGGTTGGCGTGGCCTCTGGTGACATGCTGGAGGTTTTGTTTTTCCTATTTTTTAAAAAGAAATTTAAGGGAGGGGGCTGCGTGCCCCCCCTTCCCTGGGCCATTTTCAGGCCCAGGGACTCCAGCCTCCGGACCCATTCCTTTTTTCAATGGGTGAGGGGGGCCGCACCCCTCCCCCCTCCCCAAGCTGATTTTGTTCCCGGGGAAACCCCTCCTCCGGGGCCCTGCCTTTTCTTTTTTTAATATAATTTATAGGGACGGGGCTGAGCGGCCCACTTCTGGTGCCGATTTTGGCCACGGGGACTCCCCCCCCCCCCCCGTCTTTTTTTTTTTTTTTAAGTAATGGGAGGGGTGCCGCACAGCCCCACTCCCTATAAATTATATTAAAAAAATAAAAGGCCGGGCCTCAAAGGATGGGTTCCCCTGGGCCGATTTCAGCCCCGGGGACCCCATTGCCCGGGGCCCAATCTGTAGTGTGGGTGTCCTGGTCCTACCCAGGGCACCCACAGCCACTGATGAGGACCGCGGGGGAGCCTGAAGGCCCCTGTGGGTCCTGCCGCTTCCCCGCCTACTGCGGAGCCGGCATTGCTTTTAAACATAGGAAGCTGCTAACTGTGTGTAAAAGCAAATTTTGTTCCAGTTTGAGCAAGCAAGAGTAGTTTCTGCTCTCACTTACTCAAAGCGGAGCACTGTTTGCTATGGCTCCCACCAAGCCATAGCAAACTGCAATGTCCTGGGGGTGGGCCCCCCGGGACATTGCAGGAGCCGGCTTTTGGGGATGGCAGTCCCCAGGGCCATCTATGGCTCCATGAGGGGGGCCACGTGGCCCCCCTCCAATGTTAATTTAGCCCCCGGGGAGGTGTTGGTCCCCGGGGCTGCGGGGGGGTGTTCGCGCAGCCCCCCTCATTTATTTAAAGTTAAAGCCATAGGGAGGTGGCAGCCCCCAGGGCTGCGGGGGTTCTGCGTGGCCCACTCGCATTTACTAAAAAAAAGAGCCCCTGGGAGGTGGTGGTCCAAAAGGCCCCCCATTTATAAAAAAAAAAGCCCCGGGGAGGTGGTGGTCCCGGGTCAGTGGGGGGTGCGTACAGGCCTCCTCTGCATTTAAAAAAAAAAAGAAGCCCAGGGAAGGTGGTAGTCCCTGGGTTATGAGTAAGCCCCAGGAGGGGGGCCGGTGCACCCCCTCCTATAAATACAAATGCCCCCGGGACCTGGCCCATCATCGGCTGAGTTCCAGAATGGCTGCCAACACTTCCTGGTTGAAGTATTGTCAGCCAATCAGATATCTGTTGGATTCGCGAAGGGTCCATGCCTCTAGATAGACAAATTTGTTTTTCCTCAAAAACGACTGAACGGATTTACACCAAATCATAAAAAGTGCTCTTTCTGGACCAAGAGCTGCCTTTCTGTCAAATTTGGTGTAATTCTGTCTATCAGTTTGGGCTGTAGTCGTGTCTAAAATCACTATGGGAATTAATATAGGAAACGCACCTTTTTTCAGCCCCCTTTTTCTCAGGCCCCGCTTAACGGATCACCCTGAAACGTTCAATCCTCAACTAGAAACAGTAGGGAACGTTTTTTTGAAAATTTTGTGAAGATTCGTCAAACAGCGACAAAGTTATAAGCAAGTCAAAAAAACGCTTTTCCTATGAAAACTAGGTCCTAACTTTAACTGGACTATATGGCGACTGCCAGTAGGTAATAAAAATATACATATATGCCTCTGATTTTTGCTTGCTAACAACTTTGCCACTGTTTGATGAATTTCCACAAAACTTTGCAGACATCAATTTTTCTACATTGGCGGATGATGCAAAGTTTCCTGCCAATTAGTTAAGGGGTGCCAAGGAAAAAGGGGGGTCCCAAAACACGTTTTTCCACCAATGCATCTTCCATAGACTTTTTACACAGATGTAGCAATGAAATGGCTGAATTCATTTTAATGAAATTCAGCAGTAATGTAGTTTATTGTGTGGAAGGATACTTTTTGTTACTGTATGTATATTGGTGCAGTAGTTTAAAAGTTATAAGGGACAGAAATGTAGTAATGTATGGCAGCGGTAATTTCACGGTATACCGCTGTACATAGCGATGACAAAACAGAATATTATTGGCCTATTACACCCTTTAAACAATAAAAATGTAGCAATATTGTTTTCACCATACTAAGGGCCCGATTCCGATCTCGTTTGGAAAGCCCTCCGTACGACTCGGATCTGGAGGGCTTTCCGAGCGAAACCTGCTCCGGGGGTCCGAACGAGCGAGTATGATGCAGCCGTATGCTTACAAACTCGTTTCGCTCGGACTCCCATTGAACTCTAAGGGAGCCTGTGTACAGACGCCTACACATGCTCCCATAGCAAAAAGAGGTGGGTGGGGAAAAGCGTACACCCTGTGCCGGGCACCCCATGGTGCCCGCCACACTGTGCATGCCTGGATCGGGGGGACCCATGAGCACACCCCCGTGAGAGATTCAGAGGGCCCTGGGTGAATGGGGACCTGCTACGGCCCCCCCGAAGTACGCTTCCGACAGCCGTTTCGTCTCGCTGAGACTGAGGCGAAGCGGCTGTCCGAATCGTGCATCATAATCCCTCGGTCGGAATTTGGCTCCATAGCGCGGCTATGAACGAGTTGTACGGACAGGTTCGGGTCCCGGAAACGATTCGGTCTCATCGTACTTGGTCGTTCGGACCTGTGTACGATTCGGTCGTAAACAAGGGCTACGAATCGGATCCGGGAAAGCCAAATCCGATTCGGAGGCCTTCCAAACGACATCGGAATCGGGCCCTAAGTGTTTGTTTTAGGCTTGAAGGGGCAATCTAGGTTGTGAATCTAGGTTGTGAATGTTTTTCCATGTAGATAAACATGAGGCCCTTTACCAAAATCAGTAGACTTTAGTAAAAGTGCTTTTGTGTCTTATATGTTTTAAAAAACGTTTACGAGATCCTGCAGTGCTACCTCGAAACTATCTAGATAGTACTGCGGTACCTATGGCAATCAAAAAACAAATTACATATCACAAACTGTATGCCACTGCACTGTATACCACAGCACTCTACACCACTAAACTCCACACCACTGCACTGTACCCCACTGCAGTCTAAGCCATTGCACTCTATACTACGACACTCTATGCCAATGCACTCTACACCACTGCACTCTACACCTCTGCACTGTACACCACTGCACCCTACGCTACTGCATTGTACACCACTGCACTCTAACCCACTGCAGTGTACCTCACTCCACTCTATGCCACTGCAGTGTACGCTACTGCACTGTACGCCATTGCACTCTATGCCACTGCACTCTAACCTCTGCACTTTATGCCACTACACTGTAGGCCACTGCATTGTATGCCACTGCACTGTATGCCCCTGCACTCTACGCCAGTGCACTCTACGCCACTCTTCTGTACTCGCCACCACTCTACTCTAAGCAACTCTACTCTACACCACGCCACTCCACATCACTGCACTCTATGCCACTTTACTGTACTCTGCACCACTGCACTGTTTGCCTCTCTACTCAGCTCTGCACCACTGCAGTCCACGTTACTGCACTCTACTCTACTACAGTCTGTGCCCCTTTCCTCTGCACCACTCTACTCTACACTACTGCACTCTAAGCCACTCTGCTCTACTGCGTTCCACTCTACTGTATGCCACTGCACTTTACGCCACTCAATGCTGCTCTGTGCCATTCTACTCTATGCAACTGCACTCTATGCCACTTCAAGCCAGTCTACTCCATGCCATTGTACTCCACTTTACTGTACGCCACTGTACTCTACTCTATACCACTCTACTCTACGCCACTCTACTCTACCCCACTTCACTCTAACCCACTTCAGTGTATTCCACTCTATTGTACACCACTGTACTCCATCCCACTGTACTCTACACCACTTCACTCTACCCCACTTCACGCTATGCCACTCTACTGTACACTACTGTGCTCTACACCACTCTTCCCTACCCCACTGTACTCTATGCCATTCTACTGTATGCCACTTCAAGCCACTGTACTTCACTCCATTCTACGCACTTGTAGTCCACTGTAATCTACTCCACTGCACTCTACGCTACTGGAGTCTACTCTGAACCCCTGCACTCTACGTCAATCTACTGAACACCATTATACTCTACGCCACTCTACTCTACCCCACTTCACTCTACACCACCCTACTCCACTCTGCACCACTCTACTCTACGCCACTGCACTGTATTCAACTATACTCTACGGCACTCTACTTTATGTCACTTTACTCTACCACTCTTCACTCCACCCCACTTCACTCTATCCCACTTCACTCTACCCCACTCCTCTACACTCTACTCCATTCTACTCTACTCTACCCCACTTCACTTTACACCACTTCACTCTACACCACTCTACGCCACTCTACTCTACGCCTCTTCACTTTACCCCACTTCTCTCTATTCCTCTCTACTGTACTCTGCACCACTCTACTCAATGCCACTGCACTCTATGCCACTATGCTGTACGCCACTGCACTCTACTCAACCATACTTCACTCTATGCCATTCTACTTAACACCATCCCACTCTACACCACTCTACTCTACCACACTCTACTCTATGCCACTCTACTCTCTACCACTCTACTCTACCCCTCGTCATTCTAGCCCACTTGACTCTAACCCTTTTCACTATTCTACTGTACGCCACTTTACTCTATGCCACTTTACTCTACCTGACTTCACCGTACCCCCCCGGCTTTAACCCACTTCACTATGCGCCACTCTACTTTATGCTGCTCTACTGTATCTCACTCTATTTTATGCCACTCCAAGACACTGTACTCCACTCTATGCCACTCTACTCTACTTGACTCTATACCACGGACCTGTACGCCACTGCACTCTACTCTTCACCACTGCAGTCTACAGTACTCTGCACCACTCTACTCTATGCCACTGCACTCTACTCTACTGCACTTCATTCTACGCCACTCTACTCTATGCTGCTCTATTCTAAGCCACTCTACTGTACCCCACTTGACTCGATCCCACTTCAACCTGCCCCACTCTACTCTATACCACTCTACTCCATGCCACTCGACTCTACCCCACTTCACGGTAAGGAACTACTCTACAACACTCTACTCTACATCACTGTAGTCTATCCCGCTTCACTATACTCCACTTCACTCTCACCCACTTCACTGTATGCCAGTCTCTAGTATACGCCACTCCACTCTGTCCTACCTCATTCTACCAAACTTCACTCTACCCCACATCGCTCTATGCCGCTCTACTGTATGCCACTTTACTCTACACCACTCTACTCTATGGCACTCTACTGTATCCTACTCTACTGTACGCCACTCTACTCTACCCTACTTCTCATTACAACACTTCACTGTACCCCATTTCACTCTATGCCAGTATAGTCTACACCACTCAACTCTCCTCCACTTCACTCTACCTCGCTTCACTGTACGCCACTCTACTCTACCCCACTTCCCAGTTTCCTACTTCACTCTACGCCTCTCTACTATATGTCACTCTACTCTACGCTGCTCCACTCTACCCCACTTCATTCTACCACACTTCAATCTGGCCCACTTCACTGTACATCACTGCACTACAGCATTCTACTTTACACCACTGTACTCTAACCCCACTTCCCTCTATGCCACTCTACTGTACCCCACTCTACTCTACCCCACTTCACTGTACCCTACTTCACTCTATGCTGCTCTACTGTACACCACTCTACTCTAGGCCACTCTACTCTACCCCACTTCATTCCATCCTACTTCAATCTGCCCCACTTCACTGTACATCACTGTACACCACTCTACGGCACTCTACTTTACACCACACCACACTACTCTACCCAACTTCACTCTACCCCGCTTTACTCTATGCCACTCTACTCTACCCCACTTTACTCTATCCCACTTCACTCGACCCTACTTTACTCTACTCCTCTATACTGTACACCACTCTATCCTACGCCACTCTACTTCACCCCACTTCACTCCATCCCACTTCACTCTACCCCACTTCACAGTACGCTACCCTTCTCTACTGTGCACCACTTTGTATACTACACCACTGACCTCTATGCCACTGTACTCTACTCTGCACCACTCCACTCTGTGCATCTGCACTCTATGCCACTGTACTCTACGCCACTCTACTTTACATCACTCCACTCTACCCTACTTCACTGTACCCAACTTCACTGTGCCCCACTTCACTCTACACCACTCAACTGTATGCCACTCTAATCTATGCCACTCTACTGTACCCAACTTCATTCAATGTACTCTACTCTATGCCACTCTACTCTACACCACTGTTCTCTATGGCACTCTACTGTATGCCACTTCAAGCCACTGGACTCCACTCCATTCTACACCACTCTACTCCACTGTACTCTACACCACTGTACACTACTGCACTCTATGCCACTGCACTCTACTCTGCACCACTACACTCTACACCACTCAACTCTACGCCACTTCACTCACCCCCACGCTATTCTACTCTGCACCACTCTGCTCTACACCACTGCACTCTACGCCACTGCAGTCTACTCTATCACACGTCACTCTACGCCACTCACTGTACTCCACTTCACTCTACCCCACTCTACACTAGTCTGCGCTATTGCTCTCCACGCCACTGTAGTTTACTCTGTACCACTCTACACAACTGAACTCTATGCCACTGTAGTGTACGTGACTCTACTGTAAGCTACTCTACTCTACCTTACTTCACTGTACCCCACTTCACTCTATGCCAGTGAACTGTATGCCACTCTACTCTACCCCACTTCACTCTAGTCCGCTTCACTCTACCCCACTTCACTCTACACCATTCTACTCAAAGCCACTCTACTCTATGCCACTCTACTCTACCCCACTTCACTGTACCCTACCTCACACTAACCCACTTCACTGTACTCCTCTCTACGGTACGTCACTCTACTGTACGCCACTCTCTACCCCACATACCACACATCACTTTACCCCACTTCACTCTACGCCACTCTACTCTACTGCACTATCTGTATGTCACTCTGTTCTATGCCACTCCAAGCAACTGTACTCCACTACACTCTACGCTACTCTATTCCACTCTACCCTGCTCCACCCTACACCACTCTACAACATGCCACTTCACTTTACAGCATTCCAGGCGAAATTATTGGGAAAGTCCTGCAGTAATAATAAAATGTAAAAAAAACAATTATGTATCAAAGAAGTAATACCAAAATAAAGAACACTGTATGATTAGAATCTGCTTTTTCCAAACAAAAATCCATAGAAAGTCAATACAAAAAACAAAGGTTAAAGCTTAGTTATTGTTAGGAAAACATTATTTATTCTTTCTATCAAAACCTACTTTAAACTACACAAACCTTAGAAATTCAAAAGTTATAGTTAGAACTTACAGTTAAATCCTGTGCCCTATCTGAAACGCCCTGTAACTCGTTCACCTCCGTGCAGAGTGTTGTAAACTAGGTAGGCAAACTAAATTAACTATAACTCGTGCCTTTTCCATGCATTGCTTACACACTTTCATGTTACATCACCACTTATAGCATGTTAAATCATAGCATTCATAACAACACTCATGCCATCTCTAATGACATTTTTGAGAACACTGTGCATGGTACAGAGCTGAGTTATAGTTGATTTAGTCTGTCTAGCCAGTTTACAAAGGCATTTTGTCTGCTCATTTGTCATTGTCAAAATCTGTCAACATAGTTGTACACTTCAATGCCAGCTCTGCAATGCTTTATGTTTGCTGTTGTCTTTACCAATCTTTTTTTTTCCCCTTCAAAATCAGGCAGCACTCCACACATTAAAACTGGCTCACCTGGTACCCCTGTAATGCGCTGCATCCCATGCAGAAAATTCTGCTATAGCCAGACATCATGTTTTTTTCATATACTTTTCTGTATGTGTCCAACATCACTGCATATGATGCATTGTCTTCTACTTCCTTGCTAACCTAATCCTTCAGCCATGATTGCAGAATTCATGTGGGCGGATGTCACAGTCACCAGGAAGTCTCCTCATCACCCTAAATCCTGGGGTTCTGAACTCTATAGACCTTTTTATTCCAATGGGCGCCAAGCTTAGTTAGCACCATGCACTCAGTTGCACAAAGGTTGCTAAGACCTGCTGTGCATTCCACAGAAGTGCATGTGCCCCGTCAATGGTGGCGGCAAAACACAGCTTTGTGAGGGTGAGGTGGTGGCTGAAGACTGTCAAAACGAGACTGGGTGGGCTGGCATGTGCACAAATTCCCTATATGCTGGCCCTGGTTGTGCAAACAAGATATCTGCATTTGCTACATGTTAGACCTGGCATCATTGGCGTGTTTTTCCCCTGTATTTTTTTGCTGCTGACCTCCTGTTTTTGACTGTATCCTGCATTCCGTTTTTGCTGGCTTTAGAACTGTGGGCACTTTACCACTGCTGATCAGTGCTAAAGTGCAAGTGCTCCCTGTGTAAATTGTAATTGGGATGGGTTATCCATGATTGCCATATTTAATTTACTGGTAAGTCCCTAGTAAAGTGGACTGTGTGTGCCCAGGGCCTGCAATTCAAAGGCTGCTAGTGGGCCTGCAGCACTGATTGTGCCACCCGCATAAGTAGCCCTGCAACCATGTTTCTGATCTGCCACTGCAGTATCTGTGTGTGCAGTTTTGAACTGCCATATCAACTTGGCAAGTGCATCCACTTGCCAGGCTCAAACCTTCCTTTTTACTACATACAGGTAAGGCACCTGTATGGTATGCCCAATGTAGCCCCATGGGCAGGGTGCAGTGTATTTGAAAGATAGGACATGTACTGGTGTGTTTTACATTTCCTGATAGTGAAATTCTGTTAATTTTTAATTTCATTTTCACTATTGCAGGGACTATCTCTCCCACAGGTTATTATTGGAGCTGCTTTGTAGTCTCTTACAAGTGTAACTTCCAATTGGGAAGAGATAAAGATTTGGAGTTTGGGGTCCCTGAACTCACAATTTAAAAATACATCTTTTAGTGAATTTTGTTTTTAAATTGCATGTTTGAAAATTCCACTTTTAGAAAGTGGCCATTTTCTTGCTTAACATTTTGTGCCTCTGCCTGCTTGTGGAATCCACGTCTGGTTTAGACTGACACTTGAGCTGTTTGTGCATTCACTCTAGACAGTTACACACAGGGAGCTGAGGTATGCCCTGCATACCCTGGTGGCCCATCACCAGGCTGATGGGTCTTCCTGGGCCAGAGTGGTGGAAGGAGTTGTCAATGACACCTGAATAAGGCTGTGCCTGTCCTTACACAAAGCTGTCTCCTCCCCCCTGTAGTGTGTCTGGAGCCAAGTCAGGGAAAGGTAGGGTCTTGTGCACTACAAAGGCTTTCCTTTGAAGTTTGTCTACTTCAAAGGCAGAAACTGGTATAAGTATCTGAGCGGTGACACCATAACTTCAGAACACTTCTGGACTAAGAGGAGATTCTGCCAAGAAGAAGAGCTAGAGAGGCTGTACGTGGGGAACTACCACTCTGCTTGTTGTTGTTTTGTGCTGGCCTACTGCTTGCTGCTTCTGTCTTGGACAGTGGAAGGACTGCACTTTGATTTCTGTATCCTGCCTGCCAAGGTTCTTGTGTGTGCTTGCCTCCTGTTAAGAAGTCTCAGGGCCATCGAAGACTTCATTTGTAGCCCCTGAACTCCTCTGCTGGGAGTTCTGACCTGCCAAGTAGTGCCAATTCCAGTTCTGGGCCCTTGGAGGTGGCTTTGCTGGAAAGAACTGAGGAAAATCCACGCATTGACCTTCAGTGCCTGTTTTCCCAGCTGCAGCAACGCCATGTGTTTGAAAGACCAATGTATCACCGTGGTGCATCCAAAGAATAGACGCAGCCCGAGCCCTGAGCACCGTGTTTCCGACGTCCGAGGCACCCGCTCCGACTCCGATGCTGGTCCTGCTGTGTGTCTGAAGAAATAAACGCACCATCTGCTCCGCGGCTGGAAAATCAACGCCTCACCTGTTCCGCTGCCATCGCATCGACCCGGCTTGTCAGATTTTCGACACATTGCACCCGTGCACCAAGTTCTTCATCGGCATTGCCCAACAGTAAGGAACCGAGGCCGCATGTCCGGAAACCGACGCACCACCTCCCCTCACAGTAAGGAACCGACGCATAACCTCCCCTGACAGTAAGGAACCGATGCATCACTTCCCCTGCACTGCAGTAAGGAACCAACACATCACCTCCCCTGGCAGTAATGAACCGACGCATCACCTACCCTGGGAGTAAGGAACCGACGCATCACTTTGCTTTTCCAGCGCCTCACTTCCCCAGCGCCTGTTTTTGTCTTTGATTTTGACACATCCCAGGTACTTTGTGATAAAAGTGATGCATCCATAGTTTCCTATGGACTGAACTAATTTAAACATTTTAAAAGTGATATCTTTGCTTATGTATGTTGGATTTTTGTCGTTTTCATCTTGTTGTATTAAGATAAATATTGGTTATTTTTCTAAGCTGGTGCGGTGTCCTTTTGTAGTGTTTTCACTGTGTTACTATGTGTTTATGTATAAATGCTCTACACATTGCCTCTGAGATAAGCTTGACTGCTTGTGCCAAGCTACCAAGGGGGTGAGCAGGGTTATCTTTGGTGTATAACTCCCTTACCCTGACTAGAATAAGGATCCCTACTTGGACAGGGTGCAAACCACTGCCAACTAGAGACCCCCATTTCTAACACTACAGATAAGGGTTGCTTTGCAAGTAGATGAAAAGCCAGAAAGTCCTTCGGACCTTCTTCTTACTCCCCTGATGCCACCTGCACCAGGGTGGGCCCACAATGTAATTCACCACTTTGGTGGTATGTTCAACCTATTATGAGAGTCGAATGACCCAGAGCATGTTCCCTAAATGGGAACAGACTTCGGGCCAGGCAGGATTTCCTGACTAACATGAGACACCCTGTTAAAAATCAAGGTAGGCCCCATGGACATTCGTTCATTCACCACAATACCAGGGGTAGTGGCAGTGGTGGGTAAGGTGGAGGAGTGTCGCCCCACTGCTTTTCAGCAGTGTAAAGAAAGGAAAAATAAAATGATAATAACGATGTTACTATCATTTTGTTTGTTCCTGCTGCAGCTTTGCAGGGCAGGGCTGGGCTGCTCTGCTCACAGATCAGGGGGAGGAGTGGTGGCATTCTGTAAGTGCGCAAGAAATTTTGGCCGGCCGTCTTGGTCCGGCCACACAGTCATGCAGGGCCGGCTTTAGCGCTGGTGGCGCCCTGTGCGACAATGTTTGTTGGCGCCCCCCCCAATGACCACCTCCACCACGGATTCTCTCACTAGCACCCTTTAACAGTGACCAAGTCTCCATAACCACTCTCTCTCAGATGCATTGAATTAGTTATACAGCGCTACTCATACCAGTGTAGGGTGTCAGAGCACTTTGCATCACACACACATTACACAGAGACAATTAATCATACGTGTGTAAATCAGTGTATAGGAAATGTTACATAAGCCAAAGGACTAAAAGTGTAGGAGTCACATGTCATCCATACTGGTAGGCAGTATAGTTTAAGAGTGCTTGGTGTGGAGAAGCACAAACTCAGAGTCCAAAAAGAAACAGCATAGTTGGGAGTTTTCTTTAATAATAAAAATCGATTTCTAGCCAAATTAACCCTTTTTGCAACATTAATCAATGTTCTAATAATGTCTACTTTGCAGTGTGTATGCAGTTCTATGATGAAAGTTAATAGCTCACTGTTCTATATTAGGACTTTAAGTTATAAATTGCAAGTAACAAAAGGATGTCTCTTTTAAAAGCAGTAACCTGCTGATCTGTTTACATTATATGCACTCTGTAATCTACTTGGTACAGTTCTTTGCAGCAGGCATATTAACCCTCTGCACTAACTTCACATAAGTCAAAACCTCAACTATACAAAACGCTAATATCTCTCCAGGAAGATAATTAATCACAGGAGTTATCTTGACATTTTTGTGAGGCCTGGTAATTGCCGGAGGAAAGGAACGCTGCAGCAGGTGCTTTAAAAACATAATAAACTTGCAAACACAGCGCCCCCAGGAAGCCAGCACCCGGTGCGGTGGCACCGGTCGCACCGCCCTAGAGCCGGCCCTGCAGTCATGCGTACTTTGCATGTTCTCTACCCAGGCTGCATTACAGCTTGGGTGGAGAACATGCCCAGGCTCCCAGTCCCCGTCTGAGCACCGAACCACAGCACTCAGACCAATCATAACGCTGCAGTGCAGTATTGTGATTGGCTTAGGGGAGCCTGGCTGCTCCCTATTTCCGACCCGAAGGGAGAGACGACAGAGATTAGATGCAGCGAAAAGGTACGTTTTTTTTTTTTTACACTCCCCGCAACCTTGGATACTTGTCAGTCGCCACTGGGTAGCGGAAGTGTCGACGACCCTTTACACACAATACCATAAGTGGGTTGACCCCTTGCTTGAACCATGTACCCCTATTAGTCTTATGTGTTGCTGGAGGGCTGTGCAAGAGCAAGGAAGTTAAACTATTGGTCAAATACTTTCCAAGGTCACCGACAGAAAAACCCTTCGTCCTCGAGCACAGAATATCTCCCAGCACATAAACCTGCGTCCATCACCCAACATTACTGCACCTGTGGTACAACAGAGAAGCATAAGGCGGACAGACCGACTAGTAAGGAATTCATTTGAAACAAAGTTGTAATTTCCAAAATGGTACTATCGTTCGTCTTCCAAGTTGTATTTTGTCGAATTATGGCTAAAACACAGATATTTGGATTTTTCCACGCACCAATGAAGGTTCCTGCATAATTTCGAATAAGGCTGCTGATCATTTAAATTAGCAAGGCCAGAATTATCAGGTGCGGGCACATTGACTTTATTGCTGTTCTTCAAATCTCACTTCATGTAAAAAATGAGCTTTACAAATTGAATTCAAACTGTTGGTTGCTGATAATGTGCTGTTTCCCACCTTCAGTGCTTTAATTAAGGAACTTTTGCTGATAAAAATAGGAGTAAAAAAACCTTCATCAGAATGTGTATTATGCCTTTGCTGGGATGCAGCAGGTGGGACCTGATTTACAAAGAAACATACTAATCTCAGATTGTATTATTCTGTTTCCTTTCAGTCAGGGTCACTCCGGAGAGCTAGACAGTAAAATGAATTAAAACGGTGTGCTGTGTGTGGCATGTTTGACTTGGTGTGAAGGACCGGGAGACTGTATGAGTAGTGAATGGAGGAGTTCAAGTGGGACAATAAGCGCCTGAACAAAATGGTGCTTTCCCTTCATGTTGTGTTTTTTCTTTCGGGAGACGTAACTGTAAGAAATTGGGTAATTAGTTACAAGGGGTAGGTACCCATTTCAAGTATTAGCCACAATTCTAGCCAAGGTTAACCAAGGAAGTCACTATATAAACCTGAACTCAACCCTCTGGTGGCTATGGCACAGAGCAGACAGGTTTAACTCCGAGGTAATGTGTAAAGTATTTATGCAGTACTAAAACAGGGGAACCAGAGATCTGAATTTTTAAAGTTATAAATAGACCTAGCACCAAGAAGCACAAAGTGCAAATGATTGTCAATAGTCACAGTAGAACAGGATCTAGACCCAATTAGATGCAAACTGTATTGGAGTGTGGGTCGGATACACTAACCAGGTTTGTCCTGGTCAAAGATTTTACCTTCTGACTTTAGTCCTTTAAACCTCAATCCACCACAGGTGTACACTTCTAACGCCCCCCAGTATCTTAGGGGAGGCACTTAGAGACTCACAGGGTGTCTAGCAGAGGCCACATAAGGGTTGAGTCCAGGTCCAGTTGCCACTAGTCAGCTGGGCAGTGGCAGGAAAAGGTCTCTTGTAACGGGCTGTGTTCCCGTAGGATTAACAGGTCAGCTTTATGATCCTTGGAGTCAACTTCTTTGTCTTGGGCACAGGAGGAAGAGCAGGTCTAGTCGTAATGGCTCTTTTTAGCTGACAGACAGCAGATCCAGTCCTCTTCTGTTCTTCCACAAGTCCATTTATAACTAGCATGCGTTAGTGGGTGGGAATATGCCCTGGGGATTCCCTAACCAATGGGATGAATGTCCCTGGTAACCTTACCCACTTTGGGATTTTCAAGATGGTTGAAGTGTTCGCCCACACAAAAATTTGGATATTTGGTCTGAGGCTGCATGGGGATTGGCTAGGGTGCTGGGAAGGGTGAGTGTACTATGGTAATCCTGATGTCCTCCACATTTAACTCTAAAATTTTGTATTAGGCAGGTTGAGTACCCCCAACAAACTCAGGGGCAGAAGTCTGGCAGAATCAAATATGAGCTTTCAGCAACCAGACAATGGATACACACAAGGGGCATATGCAATAAAGGGCAGCAAGCCAAATTGCTATGCTGAGTTGCCTGAGACAGAGAGAGCAGACACACAACATATCTACTAAGATATGGTGCACTTCTAGATCCTCCTTGCCGTGGCGCACTTGAAGTTGCCTAGCACCAGTGCAGGCACATTTGCAGCAAGAATGCCCTCATTATGAGCAGGATTGTTTTGTGTAGGAAGGGGTCCTTCCTACACAAAAGCAATCATTAAAAGCATTTTCCCTTTTCTATGTGTGATGCACCATGCATCACACATAGAAAAAGGTGGTAATAAGGAGAAATAAAGATATTTCTCCTCATTACACATGGGTGGCGCACCAAATTGGCGCAATCCCAGGTTTACTGGCTTTAGTAAATCTGGGATTGTGTCAAAACTCATGGGTGGATGCATGGGAACGCCTATGCTCCACCCATGGAACGCCTCCCTTACTTAAAGTACCGCAAGACCTCGCTTTGTGCTGCATTGCGTTACTTTGTATTTACTAAACCATGCAAAGCCTCCCAAAGTGGATTTGCATGGCTTAACAAATCCCAGATAAGGACTTGCATTGCCTTGTGACAACTTGCTTTACACAAGAACAATGCAAGTCCTTGGTAAATCTGGGCCAAAGTTTGGCAATCTGTTTCTCTCCTTTGAAGTTTGCCCCAAATGTTATATGTAAACCTAGCAGACCTGTCAAACAGGCTGTGACACTGTAATGTCAAAGAGAGTCCACCTGTGATTGGGGCATGACTATTTAGCAGAACAATAGAAGGTCCCTGCCAAAGTGGCAGCTAACATTTGCCTGTGACAGAGGGAGCCTCTTTCAGGTAAGTACCAAGTGCCATATGAAATCGACCTGTTAAGCAAGATGTGACGATCAAGCAGGACTTGACACTTTAATATTAAAGCGGATCGTGACATCCTTCCCTGCATATTCTATTGGGTTCAGATGGGTCATTTCTGCCCATTCAGGTCAGCCTATTATTTGCTCCTGGAACTAGTTCACACCTAATCACAGGGGAGCCATCAAGCTACTATTTGACAGCTGAATACTTACAGAAAGGCTTGACAGAATTTCGGCAGGGCAAAGGTAACTTTTTAAAATGTAGCTTTTATTAATA
Organism: Calotriton arnoldi; assembly: GCA_963921515.1. Taxonomy (NCBI): domain Eukaryota; kingdom Metazoa; phylum Chordata; class Amphibia; order Caudata; family Salamandridae; genus Calotriton; species Calotriton arnoldi. The sequence goes on along the minus strand of CAWUFW010021490.1, from coordinate 31,890 downwards.
TTCAAATAAATCAGACTTCACCTTTAAATAGTTTTTTTTCCAAAAACTACTACAAGCAATTGTTTAATATTTTTTCTAGTAGGTCTCATTCTCGAGATGTAGGATTAGTATTTAATATTGTATCCTAGTGTTTTCCTGTGGTAAAACCTAACCTGTAACAGTGAAAATAGCTTTGAGGACATTTTCAATGTAAGGACATGCTTAACATTCAATTTTTACATGTCTTACTTTTAAATGCCATGCACCCAGCCTTTATGGGCAAGAAAGCTTACTTAGGAGTCACTTGTAAATATTTAAAAGGAAGGTTCAGACCTGTCGAAGGGGGATATTTTGACAGGGCGAATTTGTAGTTAAAAAATGCACAACTGGGCTACTGGTGGCAGGCCTGCAGTCATGCTTAAACCGTATAGTGGATGCCACAATGGGTGCTGCAGTCCACTTGTGACATTTAACTTACAGGCCCTGGGTACAACTTGGTACCATATACTAGGGACTTATAGGTAAGTTAAATATAACAGGAGTATACAAATTTTACCATGTTGATCGGAGGAGCACAAGCACTTTACCACTGGTAAGCAAGAGTAAAGTGCACAGAGGTCTATGGCCAGCAAAAAGGGGGTTCATAAAAAATGCCACAATATTCGGGATGACCCTGCAGAAAGGGCAATTTTCCAACAGTAACATTCTACATACACATGATTACTGGGCCCTTGCCCTGGAGCTCCAGAAGTGTATTGTGGGCCGTAGAACTATATACCTGGCCTCTGGTAGACTATTTCTGCCTGCCACAGTACCTTACCTCTCCCCCAATCTACCTGTCTTGTGCTGGGTGTTACATGACAACTTGAAGAACCTGAATGAGACTGTCTGTTATTGAACACTTTCTATACACAAAAACTTGCATGGTTAACAGTAGTTGCACTCCCTGCCTTTCCATTGTGCCTCAAAAAAACGGGAAGAAGCACTGTGCCCTGAGCAGTTAAGTGATTAAAATTCAATGTAGTTTGCCTTTAGACTGGTCCTGGCTCCCCACCATTTCTCCAAGGAAGAATAAACTCTTGATCTGTCCAATTCGTAGTTATTCTTCATCCAGACAAAGCGGTTGTGTGCACCAGCTGAGAGAGATGCCTAGCTTTACCAAGTCTGCTGCTTACTGGTTTCCTCAAGGCCAGATCTGGGACTCTGGAGAAAACTTCTTTGCTGTGACATGCCAGGAAGTGTGGAGAGGAACAAGCCCTGACCCATAATATCTGGAATCATAGCCCATCTGAGATAACCCTAAGTGGAACATGCCTCGTAGAAGTGAGCTGACCCAGAACCACGAGGACCTTGAAGTTGATCTGTTAAGACGCATCTGAGTGACAGAGACGTGTGAAGCTGCATGGTGCATTCTATGACCATGAATTAGGTGATTCTCCACTATCTTTTACCTGTCTGGTACCATCTTTAATTTGAGAATGTCCTACCTGCCTATTTTCTGTGCCCAAGGAACCAGTTTAGTTTTCATCTTCATCCCAAGTCTGGAGATCCGAGGATATTGAGATCTGAATTTGAAGTTACACCCACACACAAAATCTCAGTCTGTTGCCATACATGGTCTCAGGGGTGACTTTGTCAACCATAAACTTGACCGCCACTGACCCATTGCCAGATCACAGGTTTGAATCCCAGTGGGTCCACCCAGCCTCTCAACCTTCAGAGGTGTATATGATGAGTATCATTTAGGTGGGTAACAATAAACTTCTGTTATTTTAGCACCAAGAGACCCAAGGTGGGTGAACGTGCACTTTACAAATACACATGATAGATGGCCTAGGTAGGGTGTACACTGGGCTTTACATATACCAAAATTAAACTAAACTAAATCACACTGGAGACAAAGCCTCGAGTTCACCACAACTCAACAAGAAGACTAGTAGAGAGACCAGGCTTGCCTGCATCTCCCAGAAGGTAGTCCGAACATGCTACACCTGATCAGGAGCTGGAGTGAGGGACACTGCCAGAGCTGGAGAGGTTTTTTGGCTGCTGAAGGCCCCAGAAAGGGTGAGCTTTGTTGACTTCAACTTGAATGTGCCACTCTGGAGGGACATAGATGAAGCAGTTGAGACCTAGCTCTCCGCCCTTGCAGCTCTGCTGGTTGTGCCCCGCCGCTGCCCTTTTCACCTCTCTGCTAGGTAGGGGTTTGAGGCCCTCCTCCAACCGCAGGCTCCTGCCTGCGCCTCATCCCTGGTGGTCCAGTGGGAGAGCCTTGCTCTTCTGCTGGTCCGCTGTTGTCGGTCTTCGTGTTGTGCCTGTTTTCTGTCTTTTTCTGTATTTTGTGTCTGTCTTTTGAACCCTTGTGTTCTATTCTCTGTGTTTTTTAATTTTATTTTCCCCCTTATTTATTTTCTGCCTCGGTCCTGTTCGTGCCCTCCGTGCCTGTTTTTCACCGCTGCTGCCCCCGCGGCCCCTCCCCCCTGCCGGTTTCCCACTCCCGCCTCCCAGCTGCACTTCCCTCCCCCTTCCTCTATTTAATGGCGGCCGCTGCGCGGACATCTGAGCAAGACCTCTGACCTCCTGGTCAGAGACCTAGCTCTCCGCCCTTGCAGCTCCGCTGGATGTGCCCCGCCGCTGCCCCTTTCACCTTTCTGCTAGGTAGGGGTTTGAGGCCCTTCTCCACCCTCAGGCTCCTGCCTGCGCCTCATTCTTGGTGGTCCAGTGGGAAAGCCTTGATCTTCTGCTGGTCAGCTGTTGTCTGTCTTCGTGTTTTGCCCGTTTTCTGTCTTTGTCTGTATTTTGTGTCTGTCTTTTGTATCCTTGTGTTCTATTCTCTGTGTTTTTTAATTTTATTTTGCCCCCTTACTTATTTTCTGCCTCTGTCCTGTTCGTGCCCTCCTTGCCTGTTTTTCACTGCTGCTGCCCCCGCAGCCCCTCCCCCCTGCCGGTTTCCCGCTCCCGTCTCTCAGCTGCACTTCCCTTATTTAATGGCGGCCGCACAGCGCCTGTCCACGACCCGACCACGACCAGCGCCAGTGACCCTGGCTCTCTGACCACCCACCACTACGACTCAGCTGCCCTCCTCACACTCAACCCCGGAAGGAACAACAACTGCCAGCTGTCAACGCTGAACACCACCCACGGCCAGTTCTCCTGCAGACACTGCTGACATTCCTTCACCATCCTTCGGAACCCCATGGCCGCTGCACCCGCGCCGGACGCAAGCTCCACCGAAGCCCTAAGGTGCATCCTCCTCAATGTACGCTCCTTGCACAAACACACAGTAGTGATCTGGGACCTCCTCGACACCCTCTCGCCAGACGTCGCCTTCTTCACGGAAACCTGGACCAACGCTTCCTCCGCACCCGACATCGCCACCGCCATCCCCGACGGATACAAGATCCAGAGGAAGGACCGCCCGGGAGGAGGACTCGCATCACACACAGGAGCTTCCTCTGACTCTCCACCTCCAGCACGAGCGACTCCCCTTCCACCACTGAACACCTCCACTTCCAGATCCAGACCAGCCCCAGAACTATGCTGCGCGGCACCCTTGCCTACAGACCCCCCGGACCTCGAACCTCGTTCACCACCATCATCACCGACCACATCGCACCCCACGCCATCACCTCCATGGACTACATACTCATCAGTGACCTGAACTTCCACCTAGACAACTCCAGCGACCCCAACTCTACCGCCCTCTTCGACAACCTCGCCAACATCGAACTGAAGCAGCTCGTCACCACCCCCACACACAAGGCAGGACACACCCTCGACCCCATCTTCGCAGGAGGGAACAACATCTGCTTTAGCCACACCATGCAGCCCCTCTGGACAGACCACCACTGCGCATACTTCTCCTTCAACAAGGCCACCGCACACAAACCCGCTCCTCGCCCACCACGAAGGAACTGGAGCAAGGTCACAGAGGAACACCTCAACTCCACCCTCAACCATGATCCCCCTCCCACCTCGACTGATGCCAACTCTTCAGCCGAAGAACTACACCAGTGAACCACTGAAGACCAGACTACCTACAAGAACGCCATGACAGAATACCACCAACTCATCAGATCCACCAAAAGGACCTTCAACCGCAGCAAAATCCTCGCCAACTCCAGCAACTCTAAGTAACTATTCAGCATCATCCAGCATTTCACCAAACCCCCCAGCGAAGCTACGGACGTCACTCCCTCCCAGAACCTCTGCAACAAGCTAGGTTCCTACTTCCATCTGCAGATCAGGGCACTCTACGACAACTTCAGTGAACAGTCTCCCAAAACCACTCCTTCCTCCAGCGGCGACAGCCAGCCTACCATCACCACCTGGACCTCGGTCTCCACAGAAGACACCACCACGACCATGAAGAGCAAGCACTTGGGAGCCCGCACGGACCCCTGCCCGCCGCACATCTTCCACAGAGCCTCCGCCGCAATTGCACCCGAGCTATGATGCACCATCAATGCCACCTTCGGATCCGGCACTTTCTCCGATGGCTGGAAACACGCAGAAGTCAAGCCCCTCCTCAAGAAACCCTCAGCAGACCCGACAGACCTGAAAAACTACCGACCCATCTCTCTTCTCCCCTTTGCGGCCAAAGTCACCGAGAAGATCGTCAACACCCAGCTGACTAACTTCATCGAAGAGAACGCCATCCTAGACCCCACCCTATCCGGATTCTGCAGCAACCACAGCACCAAAACCACCCTCCTTGCCACCACAGACGACATCTGTGCGCTCCTCGACCAAGGCCACACCGCGGTCCTCATCCTACTAGACCTCTCCGCAGCCTTCGACACCAACTGGCTCCGCTCCTTCCTCGCCGGCAGAACCCAAAGGATCAGACTCCCACCCTTCCTCTCCGAACCCACTGAGATCAACTGCGGCGTTCCCCAGGGATCATCGCTCATCCCCAACGCTATTCAATATCTACATGGTCCCCCTTGCCGCCATCGTCAGACAGCACGGACTCAGCATAGTATCCTACGCCGACGACACCCAGCTCATCTTCCCCCTCATGAAGGTACCCGACACACCAAACTCAGCTTCCAGGAAGGGATGAAAGACATTGCATCCTGGATGAGCAGCAGCTGTCTGAAGCTGAACTCGGAGAAGACTGAAGTCCTCGTCCTTGGACCCACCTCCTCAGCTTGGGACAACACCTTGTGGCCCACCACCCTCCGCCACCCCCCCACCCCAACGGACCACGCCCGGAACCTCGGCATCATACTCGACTTCTCCCTCACCATGACCCACCGTCACCTCCACCTGCTTCAACACCCTCCGCATCCTTCGCAAGACCTTCAAATGGATCCCCCCTGAATCCAGAAAGACCGTCACCCACCCACTCATAACAAGCAGACTGGGCTACAGAAATGCCCTCTATGCTGGAATCAACAAAAACCTGCTGGGCAAACTCCAGACCATCCAGAACACCACAGCCAGACTTGTCCTCTGCATCCGACGACATGAACACATCACCCAACACCTACGAGACCTCCACTGGCTCCCCGTCAAGAAGAAAGTAACCTTCAAACTACTCACCCATGCATACAAATCGCTCCACAACACCGGACCCAAATACCTCAACGAAAGAGTCTCCTTCCACGTACCCAAGAGAAACCTCTGCTCCGCCGACCTCGCCCTAGCAGAAAGCCCGCGCATCCGCAGAACCAGAGCGGGTGGAAGAGCCTTCTCCTACGTCGTGGCAAAGGCCTGGAACGATCTCCCGGTCAACATCAGATGCTCCCCCACGCTCACACCTTCAGCAAGACCTGGCTCTTCGGCTGACTCGGAGCTGCACGCCCTCCTCCCCAGTGCCTTGAGACCCTCACAGGTGAGTAGCGCACTTCACAATTCCCTGATTGATTGAGTGATTGATTGACTTCAAGGTAGAATGGGAGATGTGCTTCTGACATGGAGTCATCTGGAGCTGTACCCGGAGTCACAGGAAGGCTTTTGTGTCTTAGGCACACTCGAACATGCAGATGGCTCCCAGTGTACACTGGACAGAGTTACTCTGGGAAACAAATCATGGTAGAGGCCTTACGAAGTAACAGTGGTGTAGCAAGGTCAGGTGGTACCCGGTGTGGAAAATTTCTTGTCACCCCCCGCCCACATTAGAATTATTAAAATAAGGAAACACATATTTTTGCCATTTTGTCACCCCCCTCAGTGACATTTTGTCACCCCCCTCAGTGATGACACCCGGGGCGGCCCGCACCCACCGCACCCCCTTCCTACGCCACTGCGAAGTTCAAATGTTTACATGTTACTGGGGCAAAATGCTCTTCTTTATTAACTACAGACAACTTAAAGTGTCATCTTATTAGGTTCCCAGTCAGGGCCGGCTTTAGCACTGGTGGCGCCTGGTGCAACAATCATTTTTGGTGCCCCCACACCACATGAACGCCTCCTCCGATTCTCTCACTCCCACCAGGCAATAGTGCCCCTCATCTCTCCAATAATAAATTATTGCTAAACACAAAGCCCCCACCTGAGGTTGATGGAGCAAGGACTCGAGAAAAATTAAACTTGCTCGATCGAATCCTCCATTAACTTTCACTAATCATTAATTAGTAGATAAGGCGAAACTAACATGCACCCAACACAGAAACATGGGGAGAAAAGCTTACGCATGCTTGAATTAATGAGAAATAAAATGCAGCACGATTAAAACCAGCTTTAACTTGTTAAAACGCTTTGCGCATGTGCAAACCCGAATGACGCATAAAATAACATGACTAACTCGCTTTGAAAGGGAAAACCCTCACACATGCGCAAGAAGAACTGAAATGCGGTCTTGAGGTACCGCATGCCCAGCATATGCTTGCTTGATTTGAAAGAAAGCTGCTGCTATTAACGCTTTTGCCCAAGAGTAATAATAATTACATGGGATAGAGTAGAAGTGGGTGGTGAACAGTGAGAATTACATGTTCAAGAAAATAATATCTGTTTTTGATCCTTTTATTAATAGTGTATATTTGGGCCTGCTAATCCTTGACTGAAAAAGAAAATGTCGGAAGCTGCACATGATCAGTGAGTCCATGAAATGACCGGTGACACAGAGGGAGCTGAATCCCTGCCAAGATTCAAGGACAGAAAGGATGGGAAAAGAAGAAGATGTAACAGTCAACTATGAAGCCTGTATTAAGTGAAATATGGCATTTGCAACAAAATATGCATGTTACAAATAAAAATTATATGAATGAGTAGAAGGGGCAGGGTTAACAAACAATAGGTTTTACTAATAAAATGAATACGTCAGCTTGAGATGATGAAGACACCCCTAACCCCGTCCAATCATATTCCGTAGTTTAGAAAAGATGCAACACTTGAGGGTGGGACATGAAGAAATAAAGACTATAACTAGAGTGATTTGAATTAAGAAGATAGATGCGATGCGATGCTGACTACGCTGCTGGGAGCTGAGCACGAGAGAGAGAGAAGACGAGTGTAGACTCCGAAGATCCAGACTACTGCCTGATTAGATTTGAAGATTGCGGAAGAATATCGAGGAGGGAGAGAGTGAAAGAGGGGGAATCGCCCTGTTGCGTCGGGTTGTAGAGAAGTCTAGTAAGTATCAGACCTGTCCTGATCCTATCCTTTAATATTTGTCTCCTGATCCTAAGTCAGGGGACCTCCACCAGTCCTTTGGCCAGAGGGGTGGTTTTCCAGTTATCCTCATTAGGTAAATGTCATTCTATCCAGTATTTGCATATTTCTTTGCAAATGTATTATAAATGTGCCTTTTGTCTCTTCATCTATCCACTCTTATGCGTTTGATTTGCTGAAAGCTTGTGTAATTGAATGTATTGTGCTTTATGATCGTTCTCTCTCCCATTTGAGAAAAAGGGAGCTTGCACTGTGTATTTGTAATTGATGAGCGTTCAAACTAAATGACTGAAATTTTAGATAAACTTATCATTATTATTATATTCAGAGTTTGTGGTTATTTCATTATGAATTTTAGTTAAGAAGTTGTTAATATCACCATCAACTAACTCAACTAATGGTCCATCGACCAGAGGAAGAGTGTTGATTCGTGAAGATTAGTTAGACACGATATTGTAACTGATTTGTGGTTACAGGGAAATAACTAATCAGAATTTGTGGAATTATTTGAAATCAAAACCCCTCCAGCGGGAAATTGGCCAAGGGGAATACAAATAAAGGTATTTGGATAAAGGTATATGGGCCCATTGAAAAGTTCAGTTTATGGTGTGTAAAATATCCAACCCTGGCCTCTTCGTGCTGGATCAGTTTTTCTGGTAGCAGAGGATGGTTATTATTGATTAGTTTGGTGATTATTGATTATTGACAATATGTTCTTAACATGAAAAGTTAGTGTCTTGTTCTATGTTGTCTGGAAGTACAGGTACGGAGATACCTGGGGAATCCCGGGAATTGAATTTTGAAGAGTGTGGTATGGAAACCACACTGCAGAAGGTTACTCGTCTGTTGTCATAATACCTAAAAGCTACGGAGGGCTGTAGGTGTTATATTAGGGACTATATCGTATAAGAGTAGAGTGTGAGTGATAGGAAAGGGTCCACCTGTGAAACTTTGGCCTTACTCGAAGGAGGAGTATCCCTAGAGGAGTAATAGGTCCTCCCCGAGCCTAAGTGAAGGGTAAACAGTGGTTTTTACTCGTAGTGTAAGGAAGTATTTTCTCTTTGAAGCAAGTGAATAAACTATCCTTTAATTAGCGGAGCAGACAGAGTAGCGCTGTTTTAACGTTGTTACTAACAGAAAAGATATTAAGAAAAGTTTAGAGAATACATTGTCGTATTACCTTGTGAAGGGAGGGTCAGCAGCAGGAGTCATACTGACGTCACAGAGAGCCGCGCTGGTATTGGTTAAGATAGCGGGAGTGTAACAAGTGTCAATTGTAAAGGGAGGGTCAGTAGCAGGAGTAATACTGACTTCACAGAGAGCCGCGCTGGTATTGGTTGAAACAAGTGGGTGTGTGGAAAACTCTGAATTGTTTGGTAGACAAGAGCCGCGCAGATATTGGTTGTGGAAGAAAATACGAAGTGAGCCCTGATTGGACTGTTGGTGTGAGTCGCGCTGGTATAGGACGAGTGTTGGGAAACAGAATACGTAAGAATACGGAAGAGTTTCTAGTTTAGCTTGCTGAAAATAACTAGTTACAGAATGAAGCTGATTAATAAAATCAAAAATTTCTTTAAAAAGGATAAGCGTATAGTAACCAGAGAAGGGATTCTTATGCCACCCCCTAAAACACCTGCTTCTTTTATGATGTTAGAACGAGGATACCATACGTGTGTCTGGATGGAAAATTGGGTGGAATATACAAAAGGTGATGGTGTTTTAGCTTTTCCTGAAAATGGTACGTTTAATGTAAAGGTTTTTCAGAATTTGAGAAATCGGATGAATACATTAGAACCTAGCCCTAGGTTAACGCAGTATGAAGCTTTGGAGGAATGGGAAGTTGAGGCATTTGAGCGAGAGAAATACAGAGGAGGTAGAAGAATAAATAGAGGATTTTTCCCAAGATATCCGTTTGATACTCGAGGAGATGAGATGAAAAGATGGAGAAGAGTTGTAGTAACAGAAGGGTTGTATCCAGTATTGATGGCTGAAGATCAAGTAGGGAGTAAATGCAAAGAAAAAATGAAACATACAGGTATGGCAGGAACAGAGTGTGATGAAACGGATGATGAGTTATTAGAGGAAATTTTAGTTAAAAAACCTCCACCTTATCAAGAAAAGGCTGGAGAGGCAACTCCAAGTGCAACAATGATGAGAACTCCTTTAGTTCCGAGGGTTTTATATAATCCAACAGCTACCCGAGTGTTACAAGAGAAGGAAAGGATGCATTCAATAGAACAAAAGAAGAGATAATTCAGAAAATAACTCAGTTAGGTTTAAATGCTGAAGCCTTGATGGTGCCAGTAACAATAGGTCCTGTTATTCCATTATATGGAAATAAACGAGACACCCTGAGATTACAAACAGTGACAGTCCCACAAATTAATGTTAGAAAAGAGGTAGTAATGTCAGAAGATCTAACCAGTGAGAGTGATTCAAATATCTCGTTACTAGATCTCCCTAATATTGAAACAGTGACTGAAACGCCAAGAAGAGGTTCACCAGTGAATAAAAGGAGAAAGGAATTGATTGATACTCCCATAACAGGAAATTCTAAAGGATTTTTGCCAGATGATCTAGAGGAGTGGGCGAAAGGATTGGACAAAAAGAGACCTCAGACACCAAGTATAGATGTGGCCAAGTTGAAAGTGGATTTGGAAGAAATGATCATTGGTACAATAAGCCCAGAGAGATTAGGTACATACAGAGATGAAGAATTGTTGTTTTTGTGTAAAAGTATAACCTGGAGAGCAAAGAATCTGCATGAGAAAATAGTAGAGGTTACTTCAGAATATGGAAGGGATGTAGAAAAATCGAAATTATTACAGAAACCATATAGGGCAGAATTTACTGACAAGGATTTAGAAAGTTGAATGCGTCGGGAAGAAGATTACAGATCAAAGAATTAATGAATATTTTGAAAAAATGGGGAGATGCAGATAGATGGAGAGGTAGATGGACAAAGAAAAGGGATGAGGCAGCTACAAAGGAAGCATCTGCATTCCCATTAAGAGAAACAGACCAGGTTGAAAGAGTGTGTCCAATGAGAGAAGTTCCTGGAGGTGGATACGTTCATGTTCCATGGTCCAGACAGGATATTTTGGGGCCGATTCCGATCTCGGTCGGAGGCGCACCCAATACCATTCGGTCGGGAAAAAAGCCATGCGAAAGCCAGTTTCCCGACCGATCCGTACAGCACACCGAACGAGCAAGTACGATGCGCACAACAGCAAAAATTCCGGCCGAGCCGTACTCACCCAAACCAGGTCCTGTTCTCCGACCGAGGCGAATCCGGAAACGCCGAATCGAGTCGCACGGAAGGGAAAATGCAGCCCCGTCCGGCCGGACAAGTACGATGCGCTTCCGTACGCGCCGAACCCGTCGCTACGCACGGCACGTCAAAGCATCCGGGAGAGGCGCACATAAGCTCCGAATCGCGCCACAACACGATCCACGGCTACGAGACGAACACAGCACAGACGAGGACGACGCGAAGCGACGAGGACGAAGCGAAGCGACGAGGACGGGGCCAAGCGACGAGGACGACGCGAAGCAACGAGAAGGACGAACGACACGAACCAACCATGAATCCCTTCGTCCCGATCATACCAATATTCTACATCTACTACCGGAACAGGCACGGACGCGTACGGCGCAGAAGGTAAGTCAGACACCAACCACAAAACACATACAACACGTACACGACACATCACACACATACACTGGGAATCTGAATATACTTGCAACAGCAACAGCAGCACCATAGGGGCGGGATGCCCATCACCAATGCCACATATGCACACAGGGGCCTGAATGCGCGCCACCACCCCAACCCAGGGGGGCTGGATGCCTACCACTACTACCACCCTTAGCCAGGGGGGCAGGATGCCCACCACTACTACCACCCTCACCCACGGGGGCAGGATGCCTACCACTACTACCACCTCACCCAGGGGGGCAGGATGCCCACCACTACTACCACCCTTAGCCAGGGGGCAGGATGCCCACCACTACTACCACCCTTAGCCAGGGGGGCAGGATGCCTACCACTACTACCACCCTCACCCAGGGGGGCAGGATGCCCACCACTACTACCACCCTTAGCCAGGGGGCTGGATGCCTACCACTACTACCACCCTTAGCCAGGGGGGCAGGATGCCTACCACTACTACCACCCTTAGCCAGGGGGGCAGGATGCCCACCACTACTACCACCCTCACCCAGGGGGGCAGGATGCCCACCACTACTACCACCCTTAGCCAGAGGGGCAGGATGCCCACCACTACTACCACCCTCACCCACGGGGGGCAGGATGCCTACCACTACTACCACCCTTAGCCAGGGGGGCTGGATGCCTACCACTACTACCACCCTTAGCCAGGGGGGCTGGATGCCTACCACTACTACCACCCTTAGCCAGGGGGGCTGGATGCCTACCACTACTACTACCACCCTTAGCCAGGGGGGCTGGATGCCTACCACTACTACCACCCTTAGCCAGGGGGCAGGATGCCCACCACTACTACCACCCTCACCCAGGGGGGCTGGATGCCTACCACTACTACCACCCTCACCCAGGGGTGGCAGGATGCCTACCACTACTACCACCCTCACCCAGGGGGGCTGGATGCCTACCACTACTACCACCCTTAGCCAGGGGGCAGGATGCCCACAACTACTACCACCCTCACCCAGGGGGGCAGGATGCCTACCACTACTACCACCCTTAGCCAGGGTGGCAGGATGCCTACCACTACTACCACCCTTAGCCAGGGGGCAGGATGCCCACAACTACTACCACCCTCACCCAGGGGGGCAGGATGCCTACCACTACTACCACCCTTAGCCAGGGTGGCAGGATGCCTACCACTACTACCACCCTTAGCCAGGGGGCAGGATGCCTACCACTACTACCACCCCAACCCAGGGGCGGCTGGATGCCTACCACTACTACCACCCTTAGCCAGGGGGGCTGGATGCCTACCACTACTACCACCCTTAGCCAGGGGGCAGGATGCCCACCACTACTACCACCCTCACCCAGGGGGCTGGATGCCTACCACTACTACCACCCTCACCCAGGGGGGCAGGATGCCTACCACTACTACCACCCTCACCCAGGGGGGCAGGATGCCTACCACTACTACCACCCTTAGCCAGGGGGCTGGATGCCTACCACTACTACCACCCTCACCCAGGGGGCAGGATGCCTACCACTACTACCACCCTTAGCCAGGGGGCTGGATGCCTACCACTACTACCACCCCAACCCAGGGGGGCTGGATGCCTACCACTACTACCACCCTTAGCCAGGGGGCAGGATGCCCACAACTACTACCACCCTCACCCAGGGGGGCAGGATGCCTACCACTACTACCACCCTTAGCCAGGGGGCAGGATGCCTACCACTACTACCACCCTTAGCCAGGGTGGCAGGATGCCTACCACTACTACCACCCTTAGCCAGGGGGGCAGGATGCCTACCACTACTACCACCCTTAGCCAGGGGGCAGGATGCCTACCACTACTACCACCCCAACCCAGGGGGCTGGATGCCTACCACTACTACCACCCTTAGCCAGGGGGGCAGGATGCCCACCACTACTACCACCCTCACCCACGGGGGGCAGGATGCCTACCACTACTACCACCCTTAGCCAGGGTGGCAGGATGCCTACCACTACTACCACCCTTAGCCAGGGTGGCAGGATGCCTACCACTACTACCACCCTTAGCCAGGGGGCAGGATGCCTACCACTACTACCACCCTTAGCCAGGGGGCAGGATGCCCACCACTACTACCACCCTTAGCCAGGGGGCTGGATGCCTACCACTACTACCACCCTTAGCCAGGGTGGCAGGATGCCTACCACTACTACCACCCTTAGCCAGGGGGCAGGATGCCTACCACTACTACCACCCTTAGCCAGGGGGGCAGGATGCCTACCACTACTACCACCCTTAGCCAGGGTGGCAGGATGCCTACCACTACTACCACCCTTAGCCAGGGGGCAGGATGCCTACCACTACTACCACCCTTAGCCAGGGGGCAGGATGCCTACCACTACTACCACCCCAACCCAGGGGGGCTGGATGCCTACCACTACTACCACCCTTAGCCAGGGGGCAGGATGCCCACCACTACTACCACCCTCACCCACGGGGGCAGGATGCCTACCACTACTACCACCCTTAGCCAGGGTGGCAGGATGCCTACCACTACTACCACCCTTAGCCAGGGTGGCAGGATGCCTACCACTACTACCACCCTTAGCCAGGGGGGCAGGATGCCTACCACTACTACCACCCTTAGCCAGGGGGCAGGATGCCCACCACTACTACCACCCTTAGCCAGGGGGGCTGGATGCCTACCACTACTACCACCCTTAGCCAGGGTGGCAGGATGCCTACCACTACTACCACCCTTAGCCAGGGGGCAGGATGCCTACCACTACTACCACCCTCACCCAGGGGGCTGGATGCCTACCACTACTACCACCCTTAGCCAGGGGGCAGGATGCCTACCACTACTACCACCCTTAGCCAGGGGGCAGGATGCCCACCACTACTACCACCCTTAGCCAGGGGGCTGGATGCCTACCACTACTACCACCCTTAGCCAGGGGCGGCTGGATGCCTACCACTACTACCACCCTTAGCCAGGGGGGCTGGATGCCTACCACTACTACCACCCTTAGCCAGGGGGCAGGATGCCCACCACTACTACCACCCTCACCCAGGGGGCTGGATGCCTACCACTACTACCACCTCACCCAGGGGTGGCAGGATGCCTACCACTACTACCACCCTTAGCCAGGGTGGCAGGATGCCTACCACTACTACCACCCTTAGCCAGGGGGCAGGATGCCTACCACTACTACCACCCTTAGCCAGGGGGCAGGATGCCCACCACTACTACCACCCTTAGCCAGGGGGGCTGGATGCCTACCACTACTACCACCCTTAGCCAGGGGGGCTGGATGCCTACCACTACTACCACCCCCACTCATAGGATGGACAATGCATGACACAACAAGCACACCACAACCTAGGGAATGCAAGATTAAGACATCCCCCCACCACCATGACAAGCGTGTGTAGGCTGTGTCAAATGCCTACAACACCGAACATGACTTTCAACATACAATGTGACCCCCTAGCACATGTGCCACACATATATGTGTGTGGCACCCACAATGCAAGCAGCCCATGACCATTGTGGCAATGGGGCCTAAACCCCCATCATCACAGTGACCAAAAGGTAAGTGTGGGGTCCATAGCTGAAGCACATTTTGACCATTGTGGCAATGGGGTCCAAACCCCCATCATCACAGTGACCAAAAGGCAAGTGTGGGGTCCATAGCTGAAGCACATTTTGACCATTGTGGCAATGGGGTCCAAACCCCCATCATCACAGTGACCAAAAGGCAAGTGTGGGGTCCATAGCTGAAGCACATTTTGACCATTGTGGCAATGGGGTCTACACCCTCATCATCACAGTGACCAAAAGGTAATTGTTGACAAAGAAAGAGCTGCAACTGCCAAACTGCATGGATCATTCCTGCTCACAGAACCAAAAACTCATCTGTGGCAAAGTAGTGTATGTGTCCCATTGCAACATAAATTGGGGGAGCCAAATACTGCAGTGCAAATGAAACATTCCTTTGGCCATGTGCAGACAAACAACACCCATGGGGGCTGAGACCGTCAACAGTCATCAATGACACAATGACAGAAGTGACCATCAGAATGCAGAACCACATATTTGCACCAATGGGCACACAAATGCAGATACCCTGTGGAGACAGCAGATGTGAGGTGAACAGATACCATACCATGGCAGCAATGGGACACACAAACCATGATCACTGTGCTGACCGATGACCTAGGAGTCCCAGGGACAGCAGGGGAAACACACCAAACAACATACAGCCAATGGCACACCCAAGATATGCCAATGCAGTGGTGCAGATGCACAAACACAAACAGGCAGACCAACACTGTCATCATACACAGCAGGTGAGGGGTGGGGGTGCCAGTGTCCCCAGGCAACCACACAACACATGAGGAGAGCTGAATACCAATCATACAGATGTGCATACACTGCCACACTAAGGTAACTCATGGATCCAAATCCCCTATGTGGGCAAGCAGGCATTGTCAGGTGAGAGGGAGCACAAAACACACATGTCACACAGGCACGTAGGAACAACAACTGACACAGCAAGTCACAGACACACCACAGCACCACCCCCAGGGCCCCCACAATGTGGTGACCCTGGGCTGAATAAAAATACCACTGTGATGACAAAGCTAAATGTCGTTCACACTATGAACCACAGTCAGGTGTCCTGAGCAACAAACTACCATCACACCTACACAAGCACAAATCAATCAGCATGGCCAGTAAGCCAAGGCCAACATGGAGGCAGGGGCCTAGCCGGGCAACAACTCTCATCTGCACACACTCAACACCACACCCCTCGACCTCCAACAATGTGCAGCAGTGAAGTACACATGCACTGGTGACATTGCACATGCACCCATGACTATTCCAGGGTGGTGGGTGGGAACCAAGGTGTAGAAACACATCACACATGGCCACTCAACAAGACTCCTGAATGTCTGACACACTGCACACTACGCTGTACATGGACATGACGGCAATACCACACCGACCAATGGGATCCCAGCCACAGTCACACACCAATGAAGAAGCCAAGGTCACCCACAACGAACACACATAGACAACTTCCAACATTGCAGCTCTGACCCTGAGGAGTGGCAGCAGTCACACACACAACATGTCACAATCACTGAAAGATAACACAAACTGGAAATCACATGACAGGGGCAAACAACAAGTGCCAAGGGGAAACCTGACTGTGACCCATCTGCGTCTGCACACAAACTCAGCCCTGACAGCAAACACACCTATGGGTGACACCCTGATGACCAGTAATGTGCCATGCACCCACATCACAGAGAACACAGGGAGAAGACTTTGGGGGAACATAGCTCAAGTCAGCAAGCATCACAAACAGGTACAACACTAGGGATCACAGCATGCGCAGATGAATGGAAGTGAACACACAGACATGCACATACAACACACACCTTGGGTGCAGGCAATGTCACACGTGTACACACTGCCATGAGGGGACTCCACTCCTGTGTGAGGAAAGCTGTGCCATATGTTGCCTCAGTAGGGCCCCATCATGTCAGCTGAGCACTTGGTCACACAATCAACAATTAGCACCAAATGAGGGCTCCCATCACATCAGCCTGGTCATGGATGTGCCAACGGAATCATCAGCACAGATCCAACACACTTGTATAGCAATGTTGCACTGACTACACGGATGAGTCCCTCCCCATTGATGCCCAAACCTGCATGTCCACTGGAGATGGCAACACGGTCAGGGAAGTAGACAAATGCAACGATGGCAGGCACAACAGATGTGCAGGGGTGGAAGCCACAGATATGAAATTGCCAATGTAAGTAGGAAACCCATTGCCAAATACTGAACACATGACACCCTCAGATGCTGCTATTGATGACATGGATACACCACATGATAGGACACATTCCCCCTGGACCACATGGGTTCCTGCACAGTAACACTTCATAATCATGAGACCAGATATCACCATCACTGCAGCAAGGGCATGGTTAGCTGCACCAACAACATGTACATCTGAAGCATGAGCACTAGAGAAAAGAAAGTTGCTTTATTCAGCATATGTGTTGAGGCCAAACGAAGTCCTGAAAAAAGAGCAAAGGCCAATGGCCAGTCCATTGTCAAAGTTCAAACAGGGTGACACTGGCAGATGTCACCCTACGCATGCCTGCACAATACCAGGGACAATCCACTAGGAGGGGCAACCGGGGGGCAGGCCAGGCACCGCAGGGACAGGATCAGGGCTCACCAGGGGGAGTCAGGGAAGGGGTGGTGGGTGCAGGAGAGCCACTGACAACTGCAGTGGAGGTGTCTGACATGGTGTGTGCCGGCACAACTGGGGGGCATGACACAGATGTCGTGGGTGCCGGCACAACTGCAGTGGACCCTGCAGATGGGGTGGACAGGTCCGCCACTGCAGTGCCCAAGTCAGACAGGGCGGTAGTGGACTCCACTGCAGTGCCTACCTCCAGGGGAGGAGAATGGGGAACAGGCAAGGTGGGTTGGACAGAGGGGGGGACACCCTCACCACATCAGTGGCACAGACAAGCGCAGCGGGGGGTGTGGTGCTGGGAGAGCAAGTGGCAGGGGGAGAAGGCCGGAGCATCTTGGGGATGGTATATCTGTGGGTGGGGGAACCTGGGGCAGGGTGTGGTGGGGGCACCTGTGCAGTGGGGGCCTGAGGGATGGAGGACGGAGACCTTGTGCCTGAGCTGCAGGGTGGTGGCGGGGTCTTGCTCTTAGCACTCCGGGGGGACTTGCGGGTGGGGGCCTCAGTCCGTCTGCGCCTGGGGGAGGGTGTCCGGGGGCGAGGGGCACTCTGCTCCGTGTGGGTGGGCTTCCTCTTCCCCCGGGATGCTGGAGCAGCTTCATCGGTGGGGAAGAGGCCGAGGTCACAGAGGAAGAGCTGCTGTGACTTTGGGGTTGCAGGTGAGGCAAGGGAGGGTGCTTTGGAGGGAGAGGGAACTGAGGACTGCGCAGTGCATGTGGATGCGTGTGTGTGTTCCAGGGCCCCATCCCCTGTGAGTCTGGCTTCAGTCCCCTGAATGTGCGTGCGTGTGCGTTTTGTCATTGGCGTGTGTGTCAGTGTGCTGGATGTGTGTGTGCTGGTGTGTGCCTGTGCCAGTGTGTGTGTGCCTGGGATGGGTAAGGTGCTGGGGAGTGTGGATGGAGCAGAGGCAGGAGGGGTGAGGGACCGTTTGAGGAGGGACACTGCTGCCGTCAGGGAGGAGTCCATGGACCTATTGCCCCTCTGTAGGTCAGACATGCCCGATGAGATGCCCTCCATGAACGACACCAGCTGAGTCAACAGCGCGGTGTGCGCATGGAGGACACTCAGCATGGCTGTCTGCCCTACATGGAGCTGGCGAAGGAGGTACACAGACTCCTCACTCAGGGCAGCAGGGGACACAGGGGCAGGGGTGCGGTGCCTGGCCCAAAGGAGACACGCTCCCGAACATGGGAGCCTCCACGGACCTGGGGAATGGGAGCCGATGGGAGGGCGGTGGTGGTGCTGGTGGTGGCGGGGACAGCAACACTAGCTGGGGCGTGGTGGCTGCTGACACCCGCCTCCATAAGGGAGTCATCATCCGAGCCGCTGTGGTCCTCAGCTGAGGTGGATGCTGCTGAGGACTCCTCGGTGTGGCTCCCCTCGCCCTCCGTGCCACTGGGTCCCTCCGACCACTCCTCGGCTGCTGACCCAGTCTGGCTCTCCGGCTCCTCCTGGTCCCTGGAGCTGTCCCCTTCCGTGGCCGTGGATGTATCTGCAAACAATGGGGAAACAGACAGACATCAGTCACCTGCACCAAACGCACACACCACTGTGAGCACAGCACATTACAGAGCAAGCCCTGGCATCATTAGTTGTACATTGCTAAAAGTGCCCTAATTGAACAGGAGAAGTCAATTGTCAGTCTGATGCCAAGCATGGCACTCACATCCCACATGGCCTTGCACCCATCTGTCTGGTGTCTGTTGGATTGCAACACCCCAGTGTTGACACATGCACCAAGTACACAGTAGTTGGACAGTGCAGAGGACACGGTGTGGACACATCACAGCTCTTGCCACTGAGTCAGTACAGGTTTACGGATGTAAGGGATGCCCAGAGTCAAATAGGAAATGCATGTGATGCATTCCAGCGACAGACACCATGATGCACCCATGTCCTGATAGCCAGCGCCACTATGGTGTGCATGTAGCACATGTCACTCCCCTGCAGGATCACCAATCAGTAGACACATGCCATGGCGGAGGCATGACTGCAAAGTCATACATCACTGTCTCAGTGATGTATGACTTTGCAGCCAGACAACAACACTCTGCACTGTGTCACAATAGTAGGTCATGGGGAATGCAAGTCCTGGAGCTGCACAAGTGCACATGTACATCCCCCCCACAACACATCCTCTTAACCCTCATCTGTCCAGGTCATACCTATTGGACATATGGGAGACCTGTGACACTACCCTCTGAACCTGAGCCCCTCACACTCTGCTGTGCATGGGGAACAGCTGCCTGAACTTCACATTTACATGCCCCAGTCTGCATGGGCAGCTGATCAGACACCTATGTGTCACACAAGTATCGTCTCCTATGGTCACATCTCCAGTGGCATGCTGAGCCCCTACCAAGAAACTCCACAGCAGTCCTGGCGACTAATCCACAGCACACTGACACAGAGGCAGACACCTGAGGGGTCAAAACACTGTGCACAATGTGTCCTCTGATACACGGGAGTGGGAGTACAGAGTGTATTGTATGGCCTGGAGTAGGCATGACTGTCCAGCCCCACATGAATGAGGGATGAGCCCTGGACTGTAGGCAGCTGGCTAAGTATGTGTGACACACGTCATATACATACTCCTGGGGCCCAAACATTGTTCCCACCCGCAGCATGGGTGTGTGCCAGGTACCCCAGCCACATGTGGTGGATCAGCTCAGCAATTGGACCACAGATCAAAGTAACACGCTGAATACATGTCAGAATACAGGCATTGTGTAAGCAATGGACCCACCCATGATGCCCACCACAGAGTCAGGGAAACAGATGCTGTCTCCCACCTTGAGTCAAGCAAACTGCAAGGACACAGTCCTAAGTGACAGAATTCCCTGCATGTAAGGGCCACACCTGGGTATCAGATGAGGAGTGGGCAGTGCACAATAGAGGGACATGGCTCCTGGACAACATGACTGCTGTACTGTGGCAGTTCAACCTGGCCCGAGGAGGGCACATAACATGTTAGACAGAGTACACAGTGCAGTCTTTGACTCACCCCCTCCTTGCTGCTCTCTGGCCTTCAGCTGCCCATCCAGGTCTGGAAAGACCACCGCCAGGATCCTGAGCATGTGGGGGTCAGGGTCCGTGTTCCGCCCCTCCTGCGAGGAGGCGACAGCTTCAGCTGGACCCGTGCAATCCTCCGGGTCCAGCCCCGAAGGTCCTGCCACCTCTTTTGGCAGTTGCGGATCCGGCGCTTGTAGACCCCCACGGACCGGACAGCCCGGACGATGTCCTTCCAGATCTCATGCTTCCGATGGGCAGAAGCCTGTCAGGATGACAAAGTGATAAGGCCATTACTACACATGCAACATATCCGTGCATGACACAGTTGCATATACATGTCGCAATCACAGGGGCACATGGTGTACCCAGGCAGTGCACGGCTGCCCATGGACAGTTTTCCAGAAGTCACTACATGGTATCATAGCATGGGGAGTAAAACCCTGTTCAGAAGCACTGTCACTGCACCATACCTGTCCAGTGCAAGTCACTACACACTATGGGGGGTGACAACTACTCAGTGAGCCTGCTAGCCAGTGGTGTGCTGACTCTCAGCCTTGCTAGTCAGACAAAATGCACATTCAGAAAGGCAGTGCACAGAACACTCACCTGCTCCCCTGGTGTCCCATACAGCTTGCTGTACTGTGGAAGTAGGCTGTCCAGCAGGGCCTGGTTCTCTTCAAGGCTGAAGGCTGGGGCTCTCTCCACAGTACGTGCCATTGCAGGGTCCAGAGGGGCAGAGACAGCAGCAGTGCAGTGGCAGATGTCGTCCTGGAGCATGTAGTGCAGGCAAGTGGGCTCTCAGGGGAACATGCAGCAATATATATGTGCTGGAGAGGCAGATACTGTCCCTTGTGTCCAAAGTGATAGGTCCAAGTCGTTTGCATCTTCTGAATCTGGCCAATCCATGGAATAGCAGCACCAAAACACGCCCACAGCATCCTTCAAAATTTCAACTTCATGACATACATGATTTTGCAACATTGTTGTGGGTGACCAACTGATTTTCCAGCAACCGACTCGTTCGAATATTCGAAAACGCGTCCGTTGCCAGGCAAGCCCATTGTCAATGGGTGCGCACCGATCGGTCCATTGAGGTACAACGCGCACAGGGGTACAACGCGTACCCGCACACATTGAATGCAATGGGCCGGCCGGAGGCACCGATCGGTCCATTGCAGTACAACGCGCACAGGGGTACAACGCGTACCCGCACACATTGAAAGCAATGGGCCGGCCGGAGGCACCGATCGGTCCATTGCAGTACAACGCGCACAGGGGTACAACGCGTACCCGCACACATTGAATGCAATGGGCCGGCCGGAGGCACCGATCGGTCCATTGCAGTACAACGCGCACAGGGGTACAACGCGTACCCGCACACATTGAATGCAATGGGCCGGCCGGAGGCACCGATCGGTCCATTGCAGTACAACGCGCACAGGGGTACAACGCGTACCCGCACACATTGAATGCAATGGGCCGGCCGGAGGCACCGATCGGTCCATTGCAGTACAACGCGCACAGGGGTACAACGCGCACTCGCACACATTGAAAGCAATGGGCCGGCCGGAGGCACCGATCGGTCCATTGCAGTACAACGCGCACAGGGGTACAACGCGTACCCGCGACACATTGAATGCAATGGGCCGGCCGGAGGCACCGATCGGTCCATTGCAGTACAACGCTGCACAGGGGTACAACGCGTACCCGCACACATTGAATGCAATGGGCCGGCCGGAGGCACCGATCGGTCCATTGCAGTACAACGCGCACAGGGGTACAACGCGTACCCGCACACATTGAAAGCAATGGGCCGGCCGGAGGCACCGATCGGTCCATTGCAGTACAACGCGCACAGGGGTACAACGCGTACCCGCACACATTGAATGCAATGGGCCGGCCGGAGGCACCGATCGGTCCATTGCAGTACAACGCGCACAGGGGTACAACGCGCACCCGCACACATTGAATGCAATGGGCCGGCCGGAGGCACCGATCGGTCCATTGCAGTACAACGCGCACAGGGGTACAACGCGTACCCGCACACATTGAATGCAATGGGCCGGCCGGAGGCACCGATCGGTCCATTGCAGTACAACGCGCACAGGGGTACAACGCGTACCCGCACACATTGAAAGCAATGGGCCGGCCGGAGGCACCGATCGGTCCATTGCAGTACAACGCGCACAGGGGTACAACGCGTACCCGCACACATTGAATGCAATGGGCCGGCCGGAGGCACCGATCGGTCCATTGCAGTACAACGCGCACAGGGGTACAACGCGTACCCGCACACATTGAATGCAATGGGCCGGCCGGAGGCACCGATCGGTCCATTGCAGTACAACGCGCACAGGGGTACAACGCGTACCCGCACACATTGAAAGCAATGGGCCGGCCGGAGGCACCGATCGGTCCATTGCTGTTCAACGCATCACTGTACATGTGACTGGCATATGTCAGCATGCCTGTCTCAGATGGACATATGCCAGCCACAGATAGCTCCCAGGGAGTGAGGGGCACACCTACATCACGACAGCCTGTCCAAACCTTATCATAAGGCATGTAAGGCTGCATTTCCTATTGTGTGTATGTTGGTGTACATGTTGTCCTGTGGGTGTCACCTGTGGGCAGCCACCCCCAGGCTGTGCACGTGTTAATGGGGACAGGATCCTGGGTGTTACGTGTACGTGACCACTGTGATGTGCAACTGTTCATATCTGTGCATGTGCCATGGTCACATTTCACAGTGGTGTTTGTGTATGTCATGTCACATACCCCGTGAGTCCCATGTGGGACGGTATGTTTGAGCCAGGGTGTCCCAGTGGCACAATAGTGATGGCCCTCCACAGTCTTTGTGCATGTAGTGTTTACAATGTCTCTGATTTCATGTGCACAATGGGAGACAGTCTCCACATCCACGTTGTGTGTGCATGGACTCTGATGTTGTGCGTGTGTGTCACAGACGTCCATGGCTCTCCTGCCATGGCAAGTGTGGCCACTACCTGTGGGGGTCATGTTTGTTTTGTTGTGGTGTACACATGATACTCCAGGTGATGCCAGTGTCCATGTGGCATTACAGGGTCCCTGGGAATGTGCCTGTCGTTGAGCTGTGGTGCCTGGGGCACATCTGTCCTCACATGTCACTGGGGGGTGACTGTGACACAGCATCATGATATCCAATGGGCCAACCTGGGACAAATTGATGCCACCTGTAGGACCGTGTTGACAGATGTTGGCCATGTATGTACCATACATGTCGTTCCGGTACTGCACACTTCATGTAGTTGTGCCTCATGATGATGTATGTTGGGATCTTGAGTGTGTTCAATGCCGCATATGTGGGGTGACTGACGATCTTGCTTACTTCTCCTCTGCACTGCAGGGCTCCTGCTGTCCATCGGCCATTCCCAGACCTGGCAACGATGGTGGAACGGGACAGCATCCGACGGTACCGCTTCACCAGGCAGCTGATTGAGGATTTGGCAGTGCAGTTGTCCCCACATTTGCAGCCTGGCCGGCCGTATCCTACAGCGCTGACCCCCAAGGTGAAGGTGATGGCAGCCCTACACTTCTTTGCCACCGGTACCTTCCAACATACTGTGGCGTCTGCTGGTGGGATGTCACAGACCATGTTCAGCCGTGTGCTCCGCGATTTCTTGGCGGCAATGTTGCTCTTCCTGAACCGGTACATCTATTTCCCTAGACTGCGACGACTCACTGACGTGAAGAGTGACTTTTATGCCCTGGGGAGGATGCCGCATGTCATTGGCTCCATTGATGGGACACATGTGGCTTTGGTACCACCACAGGCCCAGGAGCAGGCCTACAGGAACCGCAAGCACTACCACTCGGTCAATGCACTGGTGGTGTGTCTTGCAGACATGACCATCACACACGTGTGTGCCCGTTTCCCTGGTTCAGCACACGATGCCTTTGTGATGAGGAGTAGTCGCATCCCCAGGTTGATGGCACAGATGCAGAACCAGCGTGCCTGGCTTGTCGGTGTGTACTGACTTTGTGCCATTGTGTGTGATCTGATCTGTAGTATTCCGCCCACTTTTCCAAGTCAGCTGATGTGCACTTGTCTGTCCGTAGGTGACTCGGGATACCCCAACATGCCGTGGTTGCTGACACCCCTCAGGAACCCTGTGACACCTGCCCAGATGCGCTACAATGAGGCACATGGTCGGACCAGGAGAGTGATTGAGCGGACCTTTGGTCTCCTGAAGAGCCGCTTCCGCTGCCTGGACAAGACCGGAGGGTCCCTCCCATATGCCCCTGCGAAAGTGTGCAAGATTATCATCGTCTGCTGCATGCTCCACAACCTGGCAGTGCGGAAGGAGTTGCCTCTCATCCAGGATGACGATGACCAACATCCGCCACCTGTGGAGGATCCTGGCCTGGACCACGATGCCAGTGACGATGATGATGATGATGGTGATGGTGATGTCCGCACACAGCTCATCACCAACTTCTTTAGCTGAATGTGAGTATCCTGAGGTGTCATGTGAATGATGTGAGTTGGCATGATGTGTGGGTGGTGCTCTGGTGCTGTTGGAGTGTGTCCATGGGCTACTTGACTGGATGTGTGTTGCGATGTGTGGTGACAGGTGGGCTGTACTCCCCAACAGTGTTGACATGCTAACTTGGTTCTGGGTGGGTATCTTGTAACATGTATTGTGCATGAGTTTTGCTGTTCTGTCCTGTACTCCATTGCTTTTGACTGTGTGTCATTTCTGTCCTTCACAGGGTACTTTCAGATTCGTTTGGTCAACTGTGTCCACCGACAACGTGATTGCACATCCAGGCTGGTAGCTGTTGTGTCCCTACAGGTGATGTGCGCCACACCCATGGACTTCCTTCTGTCTACAGTTGTTGACTGTGTGCCCGCTACCAGGTGGGGTTACCTTGCATCTGTAGTGGTTACGGCATGTTGCTACTGTGTAATAAACCTGTGCTTCACTTAGTGATGTGCGTTGTCTGTGGTCACACATTTGACTGCCATTTGCTTACTGCACCTGTGGGCTACTTGACTACAACTGGGAATGGGTGTGGTGTCTGTGCATTGCACCGTCTTCCCTGGCAACATCAGTGTAGGCAATGAGTCAGATGGCCTAGGTGTGTATGTGTTGTGTAGCCCTGGTGGTGTGTCTCCCTCATATGTGTCACGTTGCCTGTACTCACATGCCTGTGTTGTCCTTGCTGTTGCAGTTCGCATACACAGTGTAATTTTGTTGTTCATCATCCCCATAACAGTACCCACGTTGGAATCACGACAGAGGCAAGTATGGTGTATTATTGTGTTTATTGTGATACATCTGTGATAATAGTGCATAGGATGGATTGTGCTGTACATGAATCTTGCAATCCCAAGTTCCTAGATGAATAGAAAGTCCAGGTAGACAGGATCCCCAGTATCGGGGCCACAGTTGTCTGACACATTGTTCCAACTTGTACTCCCCATGCAATGTGTGGGAGTAGTGTTGCCATCAACAGGGTGAACAGTCTGTGCACAAAGGCGAAAATCCAGAACAGGTTCAGGCTTCCTGGGAGTTGCGCTTGGCCATCAGCCTCTCACTTTCCCCTCCTCGGACGACCCCTCTTCTTGGGGGGGGGCCCTCAAGTGCAGGCTGCTGCGGTGCAGGGGACTCTCCGCCAGAGTCCTCCTCCCTCCCTGTGGCAGTTGCAGTTTGTTCGGTACCAGATGTTGTTGGCACACAGGGAGGTGTGGACTGGTTGCTGTTCATCTGGCGGAGGCATTGTAAAATGTCCCTGTGCACCGCCGTCATCTCATGTAGTACATCCCACTTGGACTCCACGCGGGTCATGTGGGAGTCCACACGTGACATGTGGGAGTCCACACGTGACATGTGTGACTCCACATGGGACATGTGGGAGTCCAAGCGGGCATGATGGGCAGCCTGCTGCTGTTTGATGTCTCTGAGGAGCCCCACTACCTGGCTGAGCTCTCCGGTGCTGGACTGGTACGCATCAGCTATGCGTACCAGTTGTGGGTCTTCATGCACACCAGCAACGTCTGCAAGCAGCGACCTCTGTCTCCCACCCCTCCCACCACCCCTGCTGACATGTGCAGTGTGTGCAGTTGCACGCACAGATAACCCTGGTCCACCTTGGGGGTTGGTGGTGGTGGTGGTGTCCATGGCCCCAGGTTGGTCCAGGGTCACTGCGCTGGTGTTGTTCCTTATTCTGTCCATGTCGGCAGGGATGGTATTCGTGGTGACAGTCGTTGGAGGGGTGGGTGCAGGGGGTGCAGCTGGTGGACCTGCTGGTGCTGCAGCTGGTGGTCCTGCTGGTGCAGCATGTTGACTTGCACCGGATGTGCCAGGTTGTTCTTCATCGTCCGAGGAGGACAGAGGCTGTACGACGCCAGTGAGCTCGGCATCCTCTTGAGCCTGGGACTGGGACTCCTCAGCGTCTGCTGCTGTGTCCCTATCATCACCTGTTTTTGGGAGACACAAACAATGTATGTCATGTTTCTGCAGGCATCAGTGGTTGACACACCTGACAGTTGTGACTGTGCCTCGGGGTGCGGGCCTGTACATTGTATTGTCCTAAGTCGTCACAGTCAGGGGTTGATATTGGTGTGGCACATTGTCCTGCATTATTTGGGCATTTCTATGTATTCTCTGGGGTGTGAACATGGTCTGCATTGATTGTGTTTGGTTGACAGCCAGACCTCCTTCCCACCCACCCACCCACCCAGTCAGTTATCCCACCATGGAACGTGCTTGCATTGCAGGGAGTGTAAGTTGTCTCTCAGGATGTCAGTCAGAGGTGTCCTGCTGTTTGTTGGTGCACAGTTGGCAGCAGGGCCTTGTGCTCCCCGCAGCAGTAGCCAGTGTCAGCCATCTTGTGAGTCCTTCTCCACTCCCTGTGATGTGAGCATGGTTCAGGGTGGTGTTGATGGGCCAGTTGTGAGGCTGAGCAATGTCTGTGACTACGACTCCCATCATGCTATTGCCTCCACCCCCCTTCCCAGCATGCCCATGCTTCCTTCCTTTTGACTCTGCTTCCCTGTGGGGTGGGCTGGCTGTGCTGACAGGATGGCTGGGAGTGTTGTCCTGGCAGTTGTTTGGCTAAGAGTCCCAAGAGTGTCCCTGTGCTTCACACAACATAACCCAGGGTGGTGGTGCTTTGTGGGATCTTGTGTTAGGATGGAGGGCATTGCATTCTACCAGGTGGGTACTGTGGAGTTTGTGTTGGGGGGGGGTGTGAGGGGAGGTGCTGGTGACTATGGTCAGTGCTGCAAGTCCCCCTTCCCACCCAGCCAGCCGGATATCCCACCATGGAACGTGCTTGCATTGCAGGGAGTGTAAGTTGTCTCTCAGGATGTCAGTCAGTGGTGTCCTGCTGTTTGTTGGTGCACAGTTGGCAGCAGGGCCTTGTGCTCCCCACAGCAGTAGCCAGTGTCAGCCATCTTGTGAGTCCTTCTCCACTCCCTGTGATGTGAGCATGGTTCAGGGTGGTGTTGATGGGCCAGTTGTGAGGCTGAGCAATGTCTGTGACTACGACTCCCATCATGCTATTGCCTCCACCCCCTTCCCAGCATGCCCATGCTTCCTTCCTTTGACTCTGCTTCCCTGTGGGGTGGGCTGGCTGTGCTGACAGGATGGCTGGGAGTGTTGTCCTGGCAGTTGTTTGGCTAAGAGTCCCAAGAGTGTCCCTGTGCTTCACACAACATAACCCAGGGTGGTGGTGCTTTGTGGGATCTTGTGTTAGGATGGAGGGCATTGCATTCTACCAGGTGGGTACTGTGGAGTTTGTGTTGGGGGGGGGGTGTGAGGGGAGGTGCTGGTGACTATGGTCAGTGCTGCAAGTCCCCCTTCCCACCCAGCCAGCCGGATATCCCACCATGGAACGTGCTTGCATTGCAGGGAGTGGAAGTTGTCTCTCAGGATGTCAGTCAGTGGTGTCCTGCTGTTGGTTGATGTGCAGTTCCCAGCATGCCCTTGTGCTCCCCACGACACAGCAACAGTGTCAGACATCTTTGATGGGCCTTTCTACTCTCTGTGGGATGTGCATGCGTGAGTGTGAGCTTGCTGGGCCATGTGGTGGGGGATGTAGAGCTGTGACTACGACTCCCATCATGCTATTGCCTCCACCCCCTTCCCAGCATGCCCATGCTTCCTTCCTTTTGACTCTGCTTCCCTGTGGGGTGGGCTGGCTGTGCTGACAGGATGGCTGGGAGTGTTGTCCTGGCAGTTGTTTGGCTAAGAGTCCCAAGAGTGTCCCTGTGCTTCACACAACATAACCCAGGGTGGTGGTGCTTTGTGGGATCTTGTGTTAGGATGGAGGGCATTGCATTCTACCAGGTGGGTACTGTGGAGTTTGTGTTGGGGGGGGGGTGAGGGGAGGTGCTGGTGACTATGGTCAGTGCTGCAAGTCCCCCTTCCCACCCAGCCAGCCGGATATCCCACCATGGAACGTGCTTGCATTGCAGGGAGTGTAAGTTGTCTCTCAGGATGTCAGTCAGTGGTGTCCTGCTGTTTGTTGGTGCACAGTTGGCAGCAGGGCCTTGTGCTCCCCACAGCAGTAGCCAGTGTCAGCCATCTTGTGAGTCCTTCTCCACTCCCTGTGATGTGAGCATGGTTCAGGGTGGTGTTGATGGGCCAGTTGTGAGGCTGAGCAATGTCTGTGACTACGACTCCCATCATGCTATTGCCTCCACCCCCTTCCCAGCATGCCCATGCTTCCTTCCTTTTGACTCTGCTTCCCTGTGGGGTGGGCTGGCTGTGCTGACAGGATGGCTGGGAGTGTTGTCCTGGCAGTTGTTTGGCTAAGAGTCCCAAGAGTGTCCCTGTGCTTCACACAACATAACCCAGGGTGGTGGTGCTTTGTGGGATCTTGTGTTAGGATGGAGGGCATTGCATTCTACCAGGTGGGTACTGTGGAGTTTGTGTTGGGGGGGGGTGTGAGGGGAGGTGCTGGTGACTATGGTCAGTGCTGCAAGTCCCCCTTCCCACCCAGCCAGCCGGATATCCCACCATGGAACGTGCTTGCATTGCAGGGAGTGGAAGTTGTCTCTCAGGATGTCAGTCAGTGGTGTCCTGCTGTTGGTTGATGTGCAGTTCCCAGCATGCCCTTGTGCTCCCCACGACACAGCAACAGTGTCAGACATCTTTGATGGGCCTTTCTACTCTCTGTGGGATGTGCATGCGTGAGTGTGAGCTTGCTGGGCCATGTGGTGGGGGATGTAGAGCTGTGACTACGACTCCCATCATGCTATTGCCTCCACCCCCTTCCCAGCATGCCCATGCTTCCTTCCTTTTGACTCTGCTTCCCTGTGGGGTGGGCTGGCTGTGCTGACAGGATGGCTGGGAGTGTTGTCCTGGCAGTTGTTTGGCTAAGAGTCCCAAGAGTGTCCCTGTGCTTCACACAACATAACCCAGGGTGGTGGTGCTTTGTGGGATCTTGTGTTAGGATGGAGGGCATTGCATTCTACCAGGTGGGTACTGTGGAGTTTGTGTTGGGGGGGGGGTGAGGGGA
This sequence comes from Calotriton arnoldi, assembly GCA_963921515.1. Taxonomy (NCBI): domain Eukaryota; kingdom Metazoa; phylum Chordata; class Amphibia; order Caudata; family Salamandridae; genus Calotriton; species Calotriton arnoldi. Next base: position 1,824 of record CAWUFW010021490.1, on the reverse strand, counting down.
GGTGCTGGTGACTATGGTCAGTGCTGCAAGTCCCCCTTCCCACCCAGCCAGCCGGATATCCCACCATGGAACGTGCTTGCATTGCAGGGAGTGTAAGTTGTCTCTCAGGATGTCAGTCAGTGGTGTCCTGCTGTTTGTTGGTGCACAGTTGGCAGCAGGGCCTTGTGCTCCCCACAGCAGTAGCCAGTGTCAGCCATCTTGTGAGTCCTTCTCCACTCCCTGTGATGTGAGCATGGTTCAGGGTGGTGTTGATGGGACAGTTGTGGGGGGGCAATATGTGTGAGTGCGACTCCCATGATGCTATTGGCTACACTGACTTGGCCAGCATACACAGAATTCCTTCCTTTGAGTGGTCTTCACTGTGTGTTGGTGTTGTTGTGGTGGCTACATGTGTGGATGTGTGTGTTAGTTCTATTTGTGCCACTGCCTAGCTGTAGTTGTGGTTGTGTTTGTACATGTGTTGGCACAGTTGGATGTGACTTTTTTGATGGCATGTGTTGTGTTTATCTGACTGACATACACATTTTGGGATGATTCTGTTCTAGTTGCTGTGTAATTGCTATGAGTGCATGGTTTGACTCTCCCCTTGACAGTGATGTGTGTGTTTTGTGGCAGTTTATTGTGTACATTTGTTGTGTACTCACCAGGCTCTGGGATGTCCTCTAGTCCATATACGCTCACTGGCGGAAGGATGGCCCGCACCTTCTCCTCCCAGGGCCTGAGGTATACTGGCTTGGCAGGAGGGCCACTGCCGGTGTATTGGCTCAGGTGGTAGTCTTTCTTGAGCAGCTCCCGGACCCTCCTGCGCACGTCATACCACCTGTTCTGGATGTCGGTCTTTGTGCGCCGACATGGTGATTGGGCGTTCACCCTGTTGATGATCCTCTCCCACATCTTGGTTTTCTGCGACATGGGGGTCTGTTGGACCAGAGTGCCAAACAGCTGTGGCTCCACCCTGAGGATCTCGTCTACCATGACTTCCAATTCACTATCTAGGAACTTGGGATTCTTCTTGGGGGGCATGGTGATGGGTGGTGATAGTGGGTGCTGTGTGTGTTGGTGTGCAGGTGAGGGTGTGTGGGTGTGTGTTGTGCTGGGTGTATGTGAGGTAGGTATTTGTTGGTGTGCTGCTGGTGTGTGGCTTGTGTGAGGGATGAGCTGTGGGTGTGTGGTTGCTTTCTCTTGGGTGCTGGCAGTGGAATGGCATTTGCAAAGGCTCATGGTAGTGATTTGTGTCCTTTATATAGGTGGAGTTGTTGGTGTGTCTTTGTTCTCTGTCCCCACCCCCCAGTATTTATTGGCTTGGTAATTGCTTGTTTGGCCTTTTTTTGGTTGATTTTTCCTTTGTGCTGTTTGTGTATGTTGGAAACGTTCTTGTGACCGAGTCGGACCGTGCATTGGTCTCGTACGGTGTTTTCCGTTTCGTTCACGCTGTGTTTGTGCAGTTTTGTATGCTGCGTACGCGTCGGTCGCGGTGTATTGTGTTGCTTCGGCTCGGTTTTGTATGCGTGTCGGTCGTACGGCTTGTCCTCCGTCCGACTCGGTCGGGTTTTTCGCGCCTTGCATCGTACTTTGCGGGTTGGAGTTGGCGGGTACGATTCGGTCGGATTTGTTCCGGGTGCGTGTCGGTCGGTTGGATTCGCGTGTTTTTCCGGCCGGATTGCTATTTTCCGAGCGGGTCGGTCGGTCGGCTTAGTTTCCTGACGTGTCGGTCGGATTTATCGCGGCTTGCATCGTACTTGGCGTGTCGGGCGCCACTGGTACGTGTCGGTCGGTATTTTTTCCGGATCCGAGTCGGTCGGTGCTTTTTCCGGCCCGAATCGG